>JAUMJK010001768.1:0-52254 GCA_033558105.1 Coccyzus lansbergi
TCTATGAGTTCTGCCTCTATGAGGTCTGCCTCTATGAGGTCTGCCTCCCAGGCGACGTCTGCCTCTATGAGGTCTGCCTCTATGAGGTCTGCCTCCCAGGCGACGTCTGCCTCTATGAGGTCTGCCTCTATGAGGTCTGCCTCCCAGGCGACGTCTGCCTCTATGAGGTCTGCCTCCCAGGCGACGTCTGCCTCTATGAGGTCTGCCTCCCAGGCGACGTCTGCCTCTATGAGGTCTGCCTCCCAGGCGACGTCTGCCTCTATGAGGTCTGCCTCCCAGGCGACGTCTGCCTCTATGAGGTCTGCCTCCCAGGCGACGTCTGCCTCTATGAGGTCTGCCTCTATGAGGTCTGCCTCTATGAGGTCTGCCTCCCAGGCGACGTCTGCCTCTATGAGGTCTGCCTCTATGAGGTCTGCCTCCCAGGCGACGTCTGCCTCTATGAGGTCTGCCTCCCAGGCGACGTCTGCCTCTATGAGGTCTGCCTCTATGAGGTCTGCCTCTATGAGGTCTGCCTCCCAGGCGACGTCTGCCTCTATGAGGTCTGCCTCCCAGAGGCGACGTCTGCCTCTATGAGGTCTGCCTCTATGAGGTCTGCCTCCCAGGCGACGTCTGCCTCTATGAGGTCTGCCTCCCAGGCGACGTCTGCCTCTATGAGGTCTGCCTCTATGAGCGTCTGCCTCTATGAGGTCTGCCTCCCAGGCGACGTCTGCCTCTATGAGGTCTGCCTCTATGAGGTCTGCCTCTATGAGGTCTGCCTCCCAGGCGACGTCTGCCTCTATGAGGTCTGCCTCTATGAGGTCTGCCTCTATGAGGTCTGCCTCCCAGGCGACGTCTGCCTCTATGAGGTCTGCCTCTATGAGGTCTGCCTCCCAGGCGACGTCTGCCTCTATGAGGTCTGCCTCCCAGGCGACGTCTGCCTCTATGAGGTCTGCCTCCCAGGCGACGTCTGCCTCTATGAGGTCTGCCTCCCAGGCGACGTCTGCCTCTATGAGGTCTGCCTCCCAGGCGACGTCTGCCTCTATGAGGTCTGCCTCCCAGGCGACGTCTGCCTCTATGAGGTCTGCCTCCCAGGCGACGTCTGCCTCTATGAGGTCTGCCTCCCAGGCGACGTCTGCCTCTATGAGGTCTGCCTCTATGAGGTCTGCCTCTATGAGGTCTGCCTCCCAGGCGACGTCTGCCTCTATGAGGTCTGCCTCTATGAGGTCTGCCTCCAGGCGACGTCTGCCTCTATGAGGTCTGCCTCCCAGGCGACGTCTGCCTCTATGAGGTCTGCCTCTATGAGGTCTGCCTCTATGAGGTCTGCCTCCCAGGCGACGTCTGCCTCTATGAGGTCTGCCTCCCAGGCGACGTCTGCCTCTATGAGGTCTGCCTCCCAGGCGACGTCTGCCTCTATGAGGTCTGCCTCCCAGGCGACGTCTGCCTCTATGAGGTCTGCCTCTATGAGGTCTGCCTCTATGAGGTCTGCCTCCCAGGCGACGTCTGCCTCTATGAGGTCTGCCTCTATGAGGTCTGCCTCTATGAGGTCTGCCTCCCAGGCGACGTCTGCCTCTATGAGGTCTGCCCTCTATGAGGTCTGCCTCCCAGGCGACGTCTGCCTCTATGAGGTCTGCCTCTATGAGGTCTGCCTCCAGGCGACGTCTGCCTCTATGAGGTCTGCCTCTATGAGGTCTGCCTCCCAGGCGACGTCTGCCTCTATGAGGTCTGCCTCTATGAGGTCTGCCTCTATGAGGTCTGCCTCCCAGGCGACGTCTGCCTCTATGAGGTCTGCCTCTATGAGGTCTGCCTCCCAGGCGACGTCTGCCTCTATGAGGTCTGCCTCCCAGGCGACGTCTGCCTCTATGAGGTCTGCCTCTATGAGGTCTGCCTCTATGAGGTCTGCCTCCCAGGCGACGTCTGCCTCTATGAGGTCTGCCTCCCAGGCGACGTCTGCCTCTATGAGGTCTGCCTCTATGAGGTCTGCCTCTATGAGGTCTGCCTCCCAGGCGACGTCTGCCTCTATGAGGTCTGCCTCCCAGGCGACGTCTGCCTCTATGAGGTCTGCCTCTATGAGGTCTGCCTCCCAGGCGACGTCTGCCTCTATGAGGTCTGCCTCTATGAGGTCTGCCTCCCAGGCGACGTCTGCCTCTATGAGGTCTGCCTCTATGAGGTCTGCCTCTATGAGGTCTGCCTCCAGGCGACGTCTGCCTCTATGAGGTCTGCCTCTATGAGGTCTGCCTCCCAGGCGACGTCTGCCTCTATGAGGTCTGCCTCCCAGGCGACGTCTGCCTCTATGAGGTCTGCCTCCAGGCGACGTCTGCCTCTATGAGGTCTGCCTCTATGAGGTCTGCCTCTATGAGGTCTGCCTCCCAGGCGACGTCTGCCTCTATGAGGTCTGCCTCCCAGGCGACGTCTGCCTCTATGAGGTCTGCCTCCCAGGCGACGTCTGCCTCTATGAGGTCTGCCTCCCAGGCGACGTCTGCCTCTATGAGGTCTGCCTCTATGAGGTCTGCCTCCCAGGCGACGTCTGCCTCTATGAGGTCTGCCTCTATGAGGTCTGCCTCTATGAGGTCTGCCTCCCAGGCGACGTCTGCCTCTATGAGGTCTGCCTCTATGAGGTCTGCCTCTATGAGGTCTGCCTCCCAGGCGACGTCTGCCTCTATGAGGTCTGCCTCTATGAGGTCTGCCTCCCAGGCGACGTCTGCCTCTATGAGGTCTGCCTCCCAGGCGACGTCTGCCTCTATGAGGTCTGCCTCTATGAGGTCTGCCTCTATGAGGTCTGCCTCCCAGGCGACGTCTGCCTCTATGAGGTCTGCCTCCCAGGCGACGGTCTGCCTCTATGAGGTCTGCCTCTATGAGGTCTGCCTCTATGAGGTCTGCCTCCCAGGCGACGTCTGCCTCTATGAGGTCTGCCTCCCAGGCGACGTCTGCCTCTATGAGGTCTGCCTCCCAGGCGACGTCTGCCTCTATGAGGTCTGCCTCCCAGGCGACGTCTGCCTCTATGAGGTCTGCCTCTATGAGGTCTGCCTCTATGAGGTCTGCCTCCCAGGCGACGTCTGCCTCTATGAGGTCTGCCTCTATGAGGTCTGCCTCTATGAGGTCTGCCTCCCAGGCGACGTCTGCCTCTATGAGGTCTGCCTCTATGAGGTCTGCCTCCCAGGCGACGTCTGCCTCTATGAGGTCTGCCTCTATGAGGTCTGCCTCCCAGGCGACGTCTGCCTCTATGAGGTCTGCCTCCCAGGCGACGTCTGCCTCTATGAGGTCTGCCTCCCAGGCGACGTCTGCCTCTATGAGGTCTGCCTCCCAGGCGACGTCTGCCTCTATGAGGTCTGCCTCTATGAGGTCTGCCTCTATGAGGTCTGCCTCCCAGGCGACGTCTGCCTCTATGAGGTCTGCCTCTATGAGGTCTGCCTCTATGAGGTCTGCCTCCCAGGCGACGTCTGCCTCTATGAGGTCTGCCTCTATGAGGTCTGCCTCCCAGGCGACGTCTGCCTCTATGAGGTCTGCCTCTATGAGGTCTGCCTCTATGAGGTCTGCCTCCCAGGCGACGTCTGCCTCTATGAGGTCTGCCTCTATGAGGTCTGCCTCCCAGGCGACGTCTGCCTCTATGAGGTCTGCCTCCCAGGCGACGTCTGCTTCTATGAGGTCTGCCTCTATGAGGTCTGCCTCTATGAGGTCTGCCTCCCAGGCGACGTCTGCCTCTATGAGGTCTGCCTCCCAGGCGACGTCTGCCTCTATGAGGTCTGCCTCTATGAGGTCTGCCTCTATGAGGACTGCCTCCCAGGCGACGTCTGCCTCTATGAGGTCTGCCTCCCAGGCGACGTCTGCCTCTATGAGGTCTGCCTCCCAGGCGACGTCTGCCTCTATGAGGTCTGCCTCTATGAGGTCTGCCTCCAAGGCGACGTCTGCCTCTATGAGGTCTGCCTCTATGAGGTCTGCCTCCCAGGCGACGTCTGCCTCTATGAGGTCTGCCTCCCAGGCGACGTCTGCCTCTATGAGGTCTGCCTCCCAGGCGACGTCTGCCTCTATGAGGTCTGCCTCCCAGGCGACGTCTGCCTCTATGAGGTCTGCCTCCCAGGCGACGTCTGCCTCTATGAGGTCTGCCTCCCAGGCGACGTCTGCCTCTATGAGGTCTGCCTCCCAGGCGACGTCTGCCTCTATGAGGTCTGCCTCCCAGGCGACGTCTGCCTCTATGAGGTCTGCCTCCCAGGCGACGTCTGCCTCTATGAGGTCTGCCTCTATGAGGTCTGCCTCTATGAGGTCTGCCTCCCAGGCGACGTCTGCCTCTATGAGGTCTGCCTCCCAGGCGACGTCTGCCTCTATGAGGTCTGCCTCTATGAGGTCTGCCTCCCAGGCGACGTCTGCCTCTATGAGGTCTGCCTCCCAGGCGACGTCTGCCTCTATGAGGTCTGCCTCTATGAGGTCTGCCTCTATGAGGTCTGCCTCCCAGGCGACGTCTGCCTCTATGAGGTCTGCCTCCCAGGCGACGTCTGCCTCTATGAGGTCTGCCTCTATGAGGTCTGCCTCTATGAGGTCTGCCTCCCAGGCGACGTCTGCCTCTATGAGGTCTGCCTCCCAGGCGACGTCTGCCTCTATGAGGTCTGCCTCCCAGGCGACGTCTGCCTCTATGAGGTCTGCCTCCCAGGCGACGTCTGCCTCTATGAGGTCTGCCTCTATGAGGTCTGCCTCTATGAGGTCTGCCTCCCAGGCGACGTCTGCCTCTATGAGGTCTGCCTCTATGAGGTCTGCCTCCCAGGCGACGTCTGCCTCTATGAGGTCTGCCTCTATGAGGTCTGCCTCTATGAGGTCTGCCTCCCAGGCGACGTCTGCCTCTATGAGGTCTGCCTCTATGAGGTCTGCCTCCCAGGCGACGTCTGCCTCTATGAGGTCTGCCTCCCAGGCGACGTCTGCCTCTATGAGGTCTGCCTCTATGAGGTCTGCCTCTATGAGGTCTGCCTCCCAGGCGACGTCTGCCTCTATGAGGTCTGCCTCCCAGGCGACGTCTGCCTCTATGAGGTCTGCCTCTATGAGGTCTGCCTCCCAGGCGACGTCTGCCTCTATGAGGTCTGCCTCCCAGGCGACGTCTGCCTCTATGAGGTCTGCCTCTATGAGGTCTGCCTCTATGAGGTCTGCCTCCCAGGCGACGTCTGCCTCTATGAGGTCTGCCTCTATGAGGTCTGCCTCTATGAGGTCTGCCTCCCAGGCGACGTCTGCCTCTATGAGACCTGCCTCTATGAGGTCTGCCTCTATGAGGTCTGCCTCCCAGGCGACGTCTGCCTCTATGAGGTCTGCCTCTATGAGGTCTGCCTCCCAGGCGACGTCTGCCTCTATGAGGTCTGCCTCCCAGGCGACGTCTGCCTCTATGAGGTCTGCCTCCCAGGCGACGTCTGCCTCTATGAGGTCTGCCTCCCAGGCGACGTCTGCCTCTATGAGGTCTGCCTCCCAGGCGACGTCTGCCTCTATGAGGTCTGCCTCCCAGGCGACGTCTGCCTGTATGAGGTCTGACTCCCAGGCGACGTCTGCCTCTAGGAGGTCTGCCTCCCAAGCGACGTCTGCCTCTATGAGGTCTGCCTCTATGAGGTCTGCCTCTATGAGGTCTGCCTCCCAGGCGACGTCTGCCTCTATGAGGTCTGCCTCTATGAGGTCTGCCTCCCAGGCGACGTCTGCCTCTATGAGGTCTGCCTCCCAGGCGACGTCTGCCTCTATGAGGTCTGCCTCAATGAGGTCTGCCTCTATGAGGTCTGCCTCCCAGGCGACGTCTGCCTCTATGAGGTCTGCCTCCCAGGCGACGTCTGCCTCTATGAGGTCTGCCTCTATGAGGTCTGCCTCTATGAGGTCTGCCTCCCAGGCGACGTCTGCCTCTATGAGGTCTGCCTCTATGAGGTCTGCCTCTATGAGGTCTGCCTCCCAGGCGACGTCTGCCTCTATGAGGTCTGCCTCTATGAGGTCTGCCTCCCAGGCGACGTCTGCCTCTATGAGGTCTGCCTCTATGAGGTCTGCCTCCCAGGCGACGTCTGCCTCTATGAGGTCTGCCTCTATGAGGTCTGCCTCCCAGGCGACGTCTGCCTCTATGAGGTCTGCCTCTATGAGGTCTGCCTCTATGAGGTCTGCCTCCCAGGCGACGTCTGCCTCTATGAGGTCTGCCTCTATGAGGTCTGCCTCCCAGGCGACGTCTGCCTCTATGAGGTCTGCCTCCCAGGCGACGTCTGCCTCTATGAGGTCTGCCTCTATGAGGTCTGCCTCCCAGGCGACGTCTGCCTCTATGAGGTCTGCCTCCCAGGCGACGTCTGCCTCTATGAGGTCTGCCTCTATGAGGTCTGCCTCTATGAGGACTGCCTCCCAGGCGACGTCTGCCTCTATGAGGTCTGCCTCCCAGGCGACGTCTGCCTCTATGAGGTCTGCCTATATGAGGTCTGCCTCCCAGGCGACGTCTGCCTCTATGAGGTCTGCCTCTATGAGGTCTGCCTCCCAGGCGACGTCTGCCTCTATGAGGTCTGCCTCTATGAGGTCTGCCTCTATGAGGTCTGCCTCCCAGGCGACGTCTGCCTCTATGAGGTCTGCCTCTATGAGGTCTGCCTCCCAGGCGACGTCTGCCTCTATGAGGTCTGCCTCTATGAGGTCTGCCTCTATGAGGTTTGCCTCCCAGGCGACGTCTGCCTCTATGAGGTCTGCCTCCCAGGCGACGTCTGCCTCTATGAGGTCTGCCTCCCAGGCGACGTCTGCCTCTATGAGGTCTGCCTCCCAGGCGACGTCTGCCTCTATGAGGTCTGCCTTTATGAGGTCTGCCTCTATGAGGTCTGCCTCCCTGGCGACGTCTGCCTCTATGAGGTCTGCCTCCCAGGCGACGTCTGCCTCTATGAGGTCTGCCTCCCAGGCGACGTCTGCCTCTATGAGGTCTGCCTCCCAGGCGACGTCTCCCTCTATGAGGTCTGCCTCTATGAGGTCTGCCTCCCAGGCGACGTCTGCCTCTATGAGGTCTGCCTCTATGAGGTCTGCCTCCCAGGCGACGTCTGCCTCTATGAGGTCTGCCTCTATGAGGTCTGCCTCCCAGGCGACGTCTGCCCCTATGAGGTCTGCCTCTATGAGGTCTGCCTCCCAGGCGACGTCTGCCTCTATGAGGTCTGCCTCCCAGGCGACGTCTGCCCCTATGAGGTCTGCCTCTATGAGGTCTGCCTCTATGAGGTCTGCCTCCCAGGCGACGTCTGCCTCTATGAGGTCTGCCTCTATGAGGTCTGCCTCCGAGGCGACGTCTGCCTCTATGAGGTCTGCATCCCATGCGACGTCTGCCTCTATGAGGTCTGCCTCTATGAGGTCTGCCTCCGAGGCGACGTCTGCCTCTATGAGGTCTGCCTCTATGAGGTCTGCCTCCCAGGCGATGTCTGCCTCTATGAGGTCTGCCTCTATGAGGTCTGCCTCCCAGGCGACGTCTGCCTCTATGAGGTCTGCCTCTATGAGGTCTGCCTCCCAGGCGACGTCTGCCTCTATGAGGTCTGCCTCCCAGGCGACGTCTGCCTCTATGAGGTCTGCCTCCCTGGCGACGTCTGCCTCTATGAGGTCTGCCTCTATGAGGTCTGCCTCCCAGGCGACGTCTGCATCTATGAGGTCTGCCTCCCAGGCGACGTCTGCCTCTATGAGGTCTGCCTCCCAGGCGACGTCTGCCTCTATGAGGTCTGCCTCTATGAGGTCTGCCTCCCAGGCGACGTCTGCCTCTATGAGGTCTGCCTCCCAGGCGACGTCTGCCTCTATGAGGTCTGCCTCCAGGCGACGTCTGCCTCTATGAGGTCTGCCTCCCAGACGACGTCTGCCTCTATGAGGTCTGCCTCCCAGGCGACGTCTGCCTCTATGAGGTCGGCCTCCCAGGCGACGTCTGCCTCTATGAGGTCTGCCTCCCAGGCGACGTCTGCCACTATGAGGTCTGCCTCTATGAGGTCTGCCTCCCAGGCGACGTCTGCCTCTATGAGGTCTGCCTCTATGAGGTCTGCCTCTATGAGGTCTGCCTCCCAGGCGACGTCTGCCTCTATGAGGTCTGCCTCTATGAGGTCTGCCTCCCAGGCGACGTCTGCCTCTATGAGGTCTGCCTTTATGAGGTCTGCCTCTATGAGGTCTGCCTCCCAGGCGACGTCTGCCTCTATGAGGTCTGCCTCCCAGGCGACGTCTGCCTCTATGAGCTCTGCCTCACAGGCGACGTCTGCCTCTATGAGGTCTGCCTCTATGAGGTCTGCCTCCCAGGCGACGTCTGCCTCTATGAGGTCTGCCTCTATGAGGTCTGCCTCCCAGGCGACGTCTGCCTCTATGAGGTCTGCCTCTATGAGGTCTGCCACCCAGGCGACGTCTGCCTCTATGAGGTCTGCCTGTATGAGGTCTGCCTCTATGAGGTCTGCCTCCCAGGCGACGTCTGCCTCTATGAGGTCTGCCTCTATGAGGTCTGCCTCTCAGGCGACGTCTGCCTCTATGAGGTCTGCCTCTTTGAGGTCTGCCTCCCAGGCGACGTCTGCCTCTATGAGGTCTGCCTCTATGAGGTCTGCCTCCCAGGCGACGTCTGCCTCTATGAGGTCTGCCCCTATGAGGTCTGCCTCCCAGGCGACGTCTGCCTCTATGAGGTCTGCCTCCCAGGCGACGTCTGCCTCTATGAGGTCTGCCTCCCAGGCGACGTCTGCCTCTATGAGGTCTGCCTCCCAGGCGACGTCTGCCTCTATGAGGTCTGCCTCCCAGGCGACGTCTGCCTCTATGAGGTCTGCCTCCCAGGCGACGTCTGCCTCTTTGAGGTCTGCCTCCCAGGCGACGTCTGCCTCTATGAGGTCTGCCTCCCAGGCGACGTCTGCCTCTATGAGGTCTGCCTCTATGAGGTCTGCCTCTATGAGGTCTGCCTCCCAGGCGACGTCTGCCTCTATGAGGTCTGCCTCTATGAGGTCTGCCTCTATGAGGTCTCCCTCCCAGGCGACGTCTGCCTCTATGAGGTCTGCCTCTATGAGGTCTGCCTCCCAGGCGACGTCTGCCTCTATGAGGTCTGCCTCTATGAGGTCTGCCTCCCAGGCGACGTCTGCCTCTATGAGGTCTGCCTCCCAGGCGACGTCTGCCTCTATGAGGTCTGCCTCTATGAGGTGTGCCTCCCAGGCGACGTCTGCCTCTATGAGGTCTGCCTCTATGAGGTCTGCCTCTATGAGGTCTGCCTCCCAGGCGACGTCTGCCTCTATGAGGTCTGCCTCTATGAGGTCTGCCTCCCAGGCGACGTCTGCCTCTATGAGGTCTGCCTCTATGAGGTCTGCCTCCCAGGCGACGTCTGCCTCTATGAGGTCTGCCTCTATGAGGTCTGCCTCCCAGGCGACGTCTGCCTCTATGAGGTCTGCCTCCCTGGCGACGTCTGCCTCTATGAGGTCTGCCTCTATGAGGTCTGCCTCCCAGGCGACGTCTGCATCAATGAGGTCTGCCTCCCAGGCGACGTCTGCCTCTATGAGGTCTGCCTCCCAGGCGACGTCTGCCTCTATGAGGTCTGCCTCCCAGGCGACGTCTGCCTCTATGAGGTCTGCCTCTATGAAGTCTGCCTCCCAGGCGACGTCTGCCTCTATGAGGTCTGCCTCTATGAGGTCTGCCTCCCAGGCGACGTCTGCCTCTATGAGGTCTGCCTCCCAGGCGACGTCTGCCTCTATGAGGTCTGCCTCCCAGGCGACGTCTGCCTCTATGAGGTCTGCCTCCCAGGCGACGTCTGCCTCTTTGAGGTCTGCCTCCCACGCGACGTCTGCCTCTATGAGGTCTGCCTCCCAGGCGACGTCTGCCTCTATGAGGTCTGCCTCCCAGGCGACGTCTGCCTCTATGAGGTCTGCGTCTATGAGGTCTGCCTCCCAGGCGACGTCTGCCTCTATGAGGTCTGCCTCCCAGGCGACGTCTGCCTCTATGAGGTCTGCCTCTATGAGGTCTGCCTCTATGAGGTCTGCCTCCCAGGCGACGTCTGCCTCTATGAGGTCTGCCTCTATGAGGTCTGCCTCCCAGGCGACGTCTGCCTCTATGAGGTCTGCCTCTATGAGGTCTGCCTCCCAGGCGACGTCTGCCTCTATGAGGTCTGCCTCTATGAGGTCTGCCTCCCAGGCGACGTCTGCCTCTATGAGGTCTGCCTCTATGAGGTCTGCCTCCCAGGCGACGTCTGCCTCTATGAGGTCTGCCTCCCAGGCGACGTCTGCCTCTATGAGGTCTGCCTCTATGAGGTCTGCCTCCCAGGCGACGTCTGCCTCTATGAGGTCTGCCTCCCAGGCGACGTCTGCCTCTATGAGGTCTGCCTCTATGAGGTCTGCCTCCCAGGCGACGTCTGCCTCTATGAGGTCTGCCTCCAGGCGACGTCTGCCTCTATGAGGTCTGCCTCCCAGGCGACGTCTGCCTCTATGAGGTCGGCCTCCCAGGCGACGTCTGCCTCTATGAGGTCTGCCTCCCAGGCGACGTCTGCCTCTATGAGGTCTGCCTCTATGAGGTCTGCCTCTATGAGGTCTGCCTCCCAGGCGACGTCTGCCTCTATGAGGTCTGCCTCTATGAGGTCTGCCTCCCAGGCGACGTCTGCCTCTATGAGGTCTGCCTCTATGAGGTCTGCCTCCCAGGCGACGTCTGCCTCTATGAGGTCTGCCTCTATGAGGTCTGCCTCCCAGGCGACGTCTGCCTCTATGAGGTCTGCCTCTATGAGGTCTGCCTCCCAGGCGACGTCTGCCTCTATGAGGTCTGCCTCCCAGGCGACGTCTGCCTCTATGAGGTCTGCCTCCCAGGCGACGTCTGCCTCTATGAGGTCGGCCTCCCAGGCGACGTCTGCCTCTATGAGGTCTGCCTCCCAGGCGACGTCTGCCACTATGAGGTCTGACTCTATGAGGTCTGCCTCCCAGGCGACGTCTGCCTCTATGAGGTCTGCCTCTATCAGGTCTGCCTCCCAGGTGACGTCTGCTTCTATGAGGTCTGCCTCTATGAGGTCTGCCTCCCAGGCGACGTCTGCCTCTATGAGGTCTGCCTCCCAGGCGACGTCTGCCTCTATGAGGTCGGCCTCCCAGGCGACGTCTGCCTCTATGAGGTCTGCCTCCCAGGCGACGTCTGCCACTATGAGGTCTGCCTCTATGAGGTCTGCCTCCCAGGCGACGTCTGCCTCTATGAGGTCTGCCTCTATGAGGTCTGCCTCTATGAGGTCTGCCTCCCAGGCGACGTCTGCCTCTATGAGGTCTGCCTCTATGAGGTCTGCCTCCCAGGCGACGTCTGCCTCTATGAGGTCTGCCTTTATGAGGTCTGCCTCTATGAGGTCTGCCTCCCAGGCGACGTCTGCCTCTATGAGGTCTGCCTCTATGAGGTCTGCCTCTCAGGCGACGTCTGCCTCTATGAGGTCTGCCTCTTTTAGGTCTGCCTCCCAGGCGACGTCTGCCTCTATGAGGTCTGCCTCTATGAGGTCTGCCTCCCAGGCGACGTCTGCCTCTATGAGGTCTGCCTCCCAGGCGACGTCTGCCTCTATGAGGTCTGCCTCCCAGGCGACGTCTGCCTCTATGAGGTCTGCCTCCCACGCGACGTCTGCCTCTATGAGGTCTGCCTCCCAGGCGACGTCTGCCTCTATGAGGTCTGCCTCCCAGGCGACGTCTGCCTCTATGAGGTCTGCCTCCCAGGCGACGTCTGCCTCTATGAGGTCTGCCTCCCAGGCGACGTCTGCCTCTATGAGGTCTGCGTCTTTGAGGTCTGCCTCCCAGGCGACGTCTGCCTCTATGAGGTCTGCCTCCCAGGCGACGTCTGCCTCTATGAGGTCTGCCTCTATGAGGTCTGCCTCCCAGGCGACGTCTGCCTCTATGAGGTCTGCCTCTATGAGGTCTGCCTCCCAGGCGACGTCTGCCTCTATGAGGTCTGCCTCTATGAGGTCTGCCTCCCAGGCGACGTCTGCCTCTATGAGGTCTGCCTCTATGAGGTCTGCCTCCCAGGCGACGTCTGCCTCTATGAGGTCTGCCTCCCAGGCGACGTCTGCCTCTATGAGGTCTGCCTCTATGAGGTCTGCCTCCCAGGCGACGTCTGCCTCTATGAGGTCTGCCTCTATGAGGTGTGCCTCCCAGGCGACGTCTGCCTCTATGAGGTGTGCCTCCCAGGCGACGTCTGCCTCTATGAGGTCTGCCTCTATGAGGTGTGCCTCCCAGGCGACGTCTGCCTCTATGAGGTCTGCCTCTATGAGGTCTGCCTCTATGAGGTCTGCCTCCCAGGCGACGTCTGCATCTATGAGGTCTGCCTCCCAGGCGACGTCTGCCTCTATGAGGTCTGCCTCCCAGGCGACGTCTGCCTCTATGAGGTCTGCCTCCCAGGCGACGTCTGCCTCTATCAGGTCTGCCTCCCAGGCGACGTCTGCCTCTATGAGGTCTGCCTCTATGAGGTCTGCCTCCCAGGCGACGTCTGCCTCTATGAGGTCTGCCTCCCAGGCGACGTCTGCCTCTATGAGGTCTGCCTCTATGAGGTCTGCCTCTATGAGGTCTGCCTCCCAGGCGACGTCTGCCTCTATGAGGTCTGCCTCTATGAGGTCTGCCTCTATGAGGTCTGCCTCCCAGGCGACGTCTGCCTCTATGAGGTCTGCCTCTATGAGGTCTGCCTCTATGAGGTCTGCCTCCCAGGCGACGTCTGCCTCTATGAGGTCTGCCTCTATGAGGTCTGCCTCCCAGGCGACGTCTGCCTCTATGAGGTCTGCCTCTATGAGGTCTGCCTCCCAGGCGACGTCTGCCTCTATGAGGTCTGCCTCTATGAGGTCTGCCTCCCAGGCGACGTCTGCCTCTATGAGGTCTGCCTCTATGAGGTCTGCCTCTATGAGGTCTGCCTCCCAGGCGACTTCTGCCTCTATGAGGTCTGCCTCTATGAGGTCTGCCTCCTAGGCGACGTCTGCCTCTATGAGGTCTGCCTCTATGAGGTCTGCCTCCCAGGCGACGTCTGACTCTATGAGGTCTGCCTCTATGAGGTCTGCCTCCCAGGCGACGTCTGCCTCTATGAGGTCTGCCTCTATGAGGTCTGCCTCCCAGGCGACGTCTGCCTCTATGAGGTCTGCCTCTATGAGGTCTGCCTCCCAGGCGACGTCTGCCTCTATGAGGTCTGCCTCTATGAGGTCTGCCTCCCAGGCGACGTCTGCCTGTATGAGGTCTGCCTCTATGAGGTCTGCCTCAAAGGTGACGTCTGCCTCTATGAGGTCTGCCTCTATGAGGTCTGCCTCTATGAGGTCTGCCTCTATTAGGTCTGCCTCCCAGGCGACGTCTGCCTCTATTAGGTCTGCCTCCCAGGCGACGTCTGCCTCTATGAGGTCTGCCTCCCAGGCGACGTCTGCATCTATGAGGTCTGCCTCCAAGGCGACGTCTGCCTCTATGAGGTCTGCCTCCCAGGCGACGTCTGCCTCTATTAGGTCTGCTTCCCAGGCGACGTCTGCCTCTATGAGGTCTGCCTCCCAGGCGACGTCTGCCCCTACGAGGTCTGCCTCCCAGGCGACGTCTGCCTGTATGAGGTCTGCCTCCCAGGCGAGGTCTGCCTCTATGAGGTCTGCCTCTATGAGGTCTGCCTCCCAGGCGACGTCTGCCTCTATGAGGTCTGCCTCCCAGGCGACGTCTGCCTCTATGAGGTCTGCCTCTATGAGGTCTGCCTCCCAGGCGACGTCTGCCTCTATGAGGTCTGCCTCTATGAGGTCTGCCTCTATGAGGACTGCCTCCCAGGCGACGTCTGCCTCTATGAGGTCTGCCTCTATGAGGTCTGACTCCCAGGCGACGTCTGCCTCTATGAGGTCTGCTTCCCAGGCGACGTTTGCCTCTATGAGGTCTGCCTCCCAGGCGAAGTCTGCCCCTATGAGGTCAGCCTCCCAGGCGACGTCTGCCTCTATGAGGTCTGCCTCTATGAGGTCTGCCTCCCAGGCGACGTCTGCCTCTATGAGGTCTGCCTCTATGAGGTCTGCCTCCCAGGCGACGTCTGCCTCTATGAGGTCTGCCTCTATGAGGTCTGCCTCCCAGGCGACGTCTGCCTCTATGAGGTCTGCCTCTATGAGGTCTGCCTCCCAGGCGACGTCTGCCTCTATGAGGTCTGCCTCTATGAGGTCTGCCTCCCAGGCGACGTCTGCCTCTATGAGGTCTGCCTCCCAGGCGACGTCTGCCTCTATGAGGTCTGCCTCCCAGGCGACGTCTGCCTCTATGAGGTCTGCCTCCCAGGCGACGTCTGCCTCTATGAGGTCTGCCTCCCAGGCGACGTCTGCCTCTATGAGGTCTGCGTCTATGAGGTCTGCCTCCCAGGAGACGTCTGCCTCTATGAGGTCTGCCTCCCAGGCGACGTCTGCCCCTATGAGGTCTGCCTCCAAGGCGACGTCTGCCTCTATGAGGTCTGCCTCCCAGGCGACGTCTCCCTCTCTGAGGTCTGCCTCTATGAGGTCTGCCTCTATGAGGTCTGCCTCCCAGGCGAGGTCTGCCTCTATGAGGTGTGCCTCTATGAGGTCTGCCTCCCAGGCGAAGTCTGCCTCTATGAGGTCTGCCTCCCAGGCGACGTCTGCCTCTATGAGGTCTGCCTCCCAGGCGAGGTCTGCCTCCCAGGCGAGGTCTGCCTCTATGAGGTCTGCCTCTATGAGGTCTGCCTCCCAGGCGACGTCTGCCTCTATGAGGTCTGCCTCTATGAGGTCTGCCTCCCAGGCGACGTCTGCCTCTATGAGGTCTGCCTCTATGAGGTCTGCCTCCCAGGCGACGTCTGCCTCTATGAGGTCTGCCTCTATGAGGTCTGCCTCCCAGGCGACGTCTGCCTCTATGAGGTCTGCCTCTATGAGGTCTGCCTCCCAGGCGACGTCTGCCTCTATGAGGTCTGCCTCTATGAGGTCTGCCTCCCAGGCGACGTCTGCCTCTATGAGGTCTGCCTCTATGAGGTCTGCCTCTATGAGGTCTGCCTCCCAGGCGAGGTCTGCCTCCCAGGCGAGGTCTGCCTCCCAGGCGAGGTCTGCCTCTATGAGGTCTGCCTCCCAGGCGACGTCTGCCTCTATGAGGTCTGCCTCCCAGGCGAGGTCTGCCTCTATGAGGTCTGCCTCCCAGGCGAGGTCTGCCTCTATGAGGTCTGCCTCCCAGGCGATGTCTGCCTCTATGAGGTCTGCCTCCCAGGCGAGGTCTGCCTCTATGAGGTCTGCCTCCCAGGCGAGGTCTGCCTCTATGAGGTCTGCCTCCCAGGCGAGGTCTGCCTCTATGAGGTCTGCCTCCCAGGCGAGGTCTGCCTCTATGAGGTCTGCCTCCCAGGCGAGGTCTGCCTCTATGAGGTCTGCCTCCCAGGCGAGGTCTGCCTCTATGAGGTCTGCCTCCCAGGCGAGGTCTGCCTCTATGAGGTCTGCCTCCCAGGCGAGGTCTGCCTCTATGAGGTCTGCCTCCCAGGCGAGGTCTGCCTCTATGAGGTCTGCCTCCCAGGCGAGGTCTGCCTCTATGAGGTCTGCCTCCCAGGCGAGGTCTGCCTCTATGAGGTCTGCCTCTATGAGGTCTGCCTCCCAGGCGAGGTCTGCCTCTATGAGGTCTGCCTCCCAGGCGAGGTCTGCCTCTATGAGGTCTGCCTCCCAGGCGAGGTCTGCCTCTATGAGGTCTGCCTCTATGAGGTCTGCCTCCCAGGCGAGGTCTGCCTCTATGAGGTCTGCCTCCCAGGCGAGGTCTGCCTCTATGAGGTCTGCCTCCCAGGCGAGGTCTGCCTCTATGAGGTCTGCCTCCCAGGCGAGGTCTGCCTCTATGAGGTCTGCCTCCCAGGCGAGGTCTGCCTCTATGAGGTCTGCCTCCCAGGCGAGGTCTGCCTCTATGAGGTCGGCCTCCCAGGCGAGGTCTGCCTCTATGAGGTCGGCCTCCCAGGCGAGGTCTGCCTCCCAGGCGAGGTCTGCCTCTATGAGGTCTGCCTCTATGAGGTCTGCCTCTATGAGGTCTGCCTCCCAGGCGACGTCTGCCTCTATGAGGTCTGCCTCTATGAGGTCTGCCTCCCAGGCGAGGTCTGCCTCTATGAGGTCTGCCTCTATGAGGTCTGCCTCCCAGGCGACGTCTGCCTCTATGAGGTCTTCCTCTATGAGGTCTGCCTCCCAGGCGACGTCTGCCTCTATGAGGTCTGCCTCCCAGGCGACGTCTGCCTCTATGAGGTCTGCCTCTATGAGGTCTGCCTCCCAGGCGACGTCTGCCTCTATGAGGTCTGCCTCTATGAGGTCTGCCTCCCAGGCGAGGTCTGCCTCTATGAGGTCTGCCTCCCAGGCGAGGTCTGCCTCTATGAGGTCTGCCTCCCAGGCGAGGTCTGCCTCTATGAGGTCTGCCTCCCAGGCGAGGTCTGCCTCTATGAGGTCTGCCTCTATGAGGTCTGCCTCCCAGGCGAGGTCTGCCTCTATGAGGTCTGCCTCCCAGGCGAGGTCTGCCTCTATGAGGTCTGCCTCCCAGGCGAGGTCTGCCTCTATGAGGTCTGCCTCCCAGGCGAGGTCTGCCTCTATGAGGTCTGCCTCCCAGGCGAGGTCTGCCTCTATGAGGTCTGCCTCCCAGGCGAGGTCTGCCTCTATGAGGTCTGCCTCCCAGGCGAGGTCTGCCTCTATGAGGTCTGCCTCTATGAGGTCTGCCTCCCAGGCGAGGTCTGCCTCTATGAGGTCTGCCTCCCAGGCGAGGTCTGCCTCCCAGGCGAGGTCTGCCTCTATGAGGTCTGCCTCTATGAGGTCTGCCTCTATGAGGTCTGCCTCCCAGGCGAGGTCTGCCTCTATGAGGTCTGCCTCCCAGGCGAGGTCTGCCTCTATGAGGTCTGCCTCCCAGGCGAGGTCTGCCTCTATGAGGTCTGCCTCCCAGGCGAGGTCTGCCTCTATGAGGTCTGCCTCTATGAGGTCTGCCTCCCAGGCGACGTCTGCCTCTATGAGGTCTGCCTCTATGAGGTCTGCCTCCCAGGCGACGTCTGCCTCTATGAGGTCTGCCTCTATGAGGTCTGCCTCCCAGGCGAGGTCTGCCTCTATGAGGTCTGCCTCCCTGGCGAGGTCTGCCTCTATGAGGTCTGCCTCTATGAGGTCTGCCTCTATGAGGTCTGCCTCCCAGGCGAGGTCTGCCTCCCAGGCGAGGTCTGCCTCTATGAGGTCTGCCTCCCAGGCGAGGTCTGCCTCTATGAGGTCTGCCTCCCAGGCGAGGTCTGCCTCTATGAGGTCTGCCTCCCAGGCGAGGTCTGCCTCTATGAGGTCTGCCTCCCAGGCGACGTCTGCCTCTATGAGGTCTGCCTCTATGAGGTCTGCCTCTATGAGGTCTGCCTCCCAGGCGAGGTCTGCCTCTATGAGGTCTGCCTCTATGAGGTCTGCCTCCCAGGCGAGGTCTGCCTCTATGAGGTCTGCCTCTATGAGGTCTGCCTCCCAGGCGAGGTCTGCCTCTATGAGGTCTGCCTCTATGAGGTCTGCCTCTATGAGGTCTGCCTCCCAGGCGAGGTCTGCCTCTATGAGGTCTGCCTCTATGAGGTCTGCCTCCCAGGCGAGGTCTGCCTCTATGAGGTCTGCCTCTATGAGGTCTGCCTCCCAGGCGAGGTCTGCCTCTATGAGGTCTGCCTCCCAGGCGAGGTCTGCCTCTATGAGGTCTGCCTCTATGAGGTCTGCCTCCCAGGCGAGGTCTGCCTCCCAGGCGAGGTCTGCCTCTATGAGGTCTGCCTCCCAGGCGAGGTCTGCCTCTATGAGGTCTGCCTCTATGAGGTCTGCCTCCCAGGCGAGGTCTGCCTCTATGAGGTCTGCCTCCCAGGCGAGGTCTGCCTCTATGAGGTCTGCCTCCCAGGCGAGGTCTGCCTCTATGAGGTCTGCCTCTATGAGGTCTGCCTCCCAGGCGAGGTCTACCTCTATGAGGTCTGCCTCTATGAGGTCTGCCTCTATGAGGTCTGCTTCCCAGGCGAGGTCTGCCTCCCAGGCGAGGTCTGCCTCCCAGGCGAGGTCTGCCTCTATGAGGTCTGCCTCTATGAGGTCTGCCTCCCAGGCGAGGTCTGCCTCTATGAGGTCTGCCTCCCAGGCGAGGTCTGCCTCTATGAGGTCTGCCTCTATGAGGTCTGCCTCCCAGGCGAGGTCTGCCTCTATGAGGTCTGCCTCTATGAGGTCTGCCTCCCAGGCGAGGTCTGCCTCTATGAGGTCTGCCTCTATGAGGTCTGCCTCCCAGGCGAGGTCTGCCTCTATGAGGTCTGCCTCTATGAGGTCTGCCTCCCAGGCGAGGTCTGCCTCCCAGGCGAGGTCTGCCTCCCAGGCGAGGTCTGCCTCTATGAGGTCTGCCTCTATGAGGTCTGCCTCTCTGAGGTCTGCCTCCCAGGCGAGGTCTGCCTCCCAGGCGAGGTCTGCCTCCCAGGCGAGGTCTGCCTCTATGAGGTCTGCCTCTATGAGGTCTGCCTCCCAGGCGAGGTCTGCCTCTATGAGGTCTGCCTCTATGAGGTCTGCCTCCCAGGCGAGGTCTGCCTCCCAGGCGAGGTCTGCCTCTATGAGGTCTGCCTCTATGAGGTCTGCCTCCCAGGCGAGGTCTGCCTCTATGAGGTCTGCCTCTATGAGGTCTGCCTCCCAGGCGAGGTCTGCCTCTATGAGGTCTGCCTCTATGAGGTCTGCCTCCCAGGCGAGGTCTGCCTCTATGAGGTCTGCCTCCCAGGCGAGGTCTGCCTCCGAGGCGAGGTCTGCCTCTATGAGGTCTGCCTCCCAGGCGAGGTCTGCCTCTATGAGGTCTGCCTCTATGAGGTCTGCCTCTATGAGGTCTGCCTCCCAGGCGAGGTCTGCCTCTATGAGGTCTGCCTCTATGAGGTCTGCCTCTATGAGGTCTGCCTCCCAGGCGAGGTCTGCCTCTATCAGGTCTGCCTCCCAGGCGAGGTCTGCCTCTATGAGGTCTACCTCTATGAGGTCTGCCTCCCAGGCGAGGTCTGCCTCTATGAGGTCTGCCTCTATGAGGTCTGCCTCCCAGGCGAGGTCTGCCTCTATGAGGTCTGCCTCTATGAGGTCTGCCTCTATGAGGTCTGCCTCCCAGGCGAGGTCTGCCTCTATGAGGTCTGCCTCTATGAGGTCTGCCTCCCAGGCGAGGTCTGCCTCTATGAGGTCTGCCTCTATGAGGTCTGCCTCCCAGGCGAGGTCTGCCTCTATGAGGTCTGCCTCCCAGGCGAGGTCTGCCTCTATGAGGTCTGCCTCTATGAGGTCTGCCTCCCAGGCGAGGTCTGCCTCTATGAGGTCTGCCTCTATGAGGTCTGCCTCCCAGGCGACGTCTGCCTCTATGAGGTCTGCCTCCCAGGCGACGTCTGCCTCTATGAGGTCTGCCTCCCAGGCGACGTCTGCCTCTATGAGGTCTGCCTCTATGAGGTCTGCCTCTATGAGGACTGCCTCCCAGGCGACGTCTGCCTCTATGAGGTCTGCCTCCCAGGCGACGTCTGCCTCTATGAGGTCTGCCTCCCAGGCGACGTCTGCCTCTATGAGGTCTGCCTCCCAGGCGAGGTCTGCCTCTATGAGGTCTGCCTCTATGAGGTCTGCCTCTATGAGGTCTGCCTCCCAGGCGACGTCTGCCTCTATGAGGTCTGCCTCTATGAGGTCTGCCTCCCAGGCGAGGTCTGCCTCCCAGGCGAGGTCTGCCTCCCAGGCGAGGTCTGCCTCTATGAGGTCTGCCTCTATGAGGTCTGCCTCTATGAGGTCTGCCTCCCAGGCGAGGTCTGCCTCTATGAGGTCTGCCTCTATGAGGTCTGCCTCTATGAGGTCTGCCTCCCAGGCGAGGTCTGCCTCTATGAGGTCTGCCTCCCAGGCGAGGTCTGCCTCTATGAGGTCTGCCTCTATGAGGTCTGCCTCCCAGGCGAGGTCTGCCTCTATGAGGTCTGCCTCTATGAGGTCTGCCTCCCAGGCGAGGTCTGCCTCTATGAGGTCTGCCTCCCAGGCGAGGTCTGCCTCTATGAGGTCTGCCTCCCAGGCGAGGTCTACCTCTATGAGGTCTGCCTCCCAGGCGAGGTCTGCCTCTATGAGGTCTGCCTCCCAGGCGAGGTCTGCCTCTATGAGGTCTGCCTCCCAGGCGAGGTCTGCCTCTATGAGGTCTGCCTCCCAGGCGAGGTCTGCCTCTATGAGGTCTGCCTCCCAGGCGAGGTCTGCCTCTATGAGGTCTGCCTCCCAGGCGAGGTCTGCCTCTATGAGGTCTGCCTCCCAGGCGAGGTCTGCCTCTATGAGGTCTGCCTCCCAGGCGAGGTCTGCCTCTATGAGGTCTGCCTCCCAGGCGAGGTCTGCCTCTATGAGGTCTGCCTCCCAGGCGAGGTCTGCCTCTATGAGGTCTGCCTCCCAGGCGAGGTCTGCCTCCCAGGCGAGGTCTGCCTCCCAGGCGAGGTCTGCCTCCCAGGCGAGGTCTGCCTCTATGAGGTCTGCCTCCCAGGCGAGGTCTGCCTCCCAGGCGAGGTCTGCCTCCCAGGCGAGGTCTGCCTCTATGAGGTCTGCCTCCCAGGCGAGGTCTGCCTCTATGAGGTCTGCCTCTATGAGGTCTGCCTCTATGAGGTCTGCCTCCCAGGCGAGGTCTGCCTCTATGAGGTCTGCCTCTATGAGGTCTGCCTCTATGAGGTCTGCCTCCCAGGCGAGGTCTGCCTCTATGAGGTCTGCCTCCCAGGCGAGGTCTGCCTCTATGAGGTCTGCCTCTATGAGGTCTGCCTCCCAGGCGAGGTCTGCCTCTATGAGGTCTGCCTCTATGAGGTCTGCCTCTATGAGGTCTGCCTCCCAGGCGAGGTCTGCCTCCCAGGCGAGGTCTGCCTCTATGAGGTCTGCCTCTATGAGGTCTGCCTCCCAGGCGAGGTCTGCCTCTATGAGGTCTGCCTCTATGAGGTCTGCCTCCCAGGCGAGGTCTGCCTCTATGAGGTCTGCCTCTATGAGGTCTGCCTCCCAGGCGAGGTCTGCCTCTATGAGGTCTGCCTCTATGAGGTCTGCCTCCCAGGCGAGGTCTGCCTCTATGAGGTCTTCCTCTATGAGGTCTGCCTCCCAGGCGAGGTCTGCCTCTATGAGGTCTGCCTCTATGAGGTCTGCCTCCCAGGCGAGGTCTGCCTCTATGAGGTCTGCCTCTATGAGGTCTGCCTCTATGAGGTCTGCCTCCCAGGCGAGGTCTGCCTCTATGAGGTCTGCCTCCCAGGCGAGGTCTGCCTCTATGAGGTCTGCCTCCCAGGCGAGGTCTGCCTCTATGAGGTCTGCCTCCCAGGCGAGGTCTGCCTCTATGAGGTCTGCCTCTATGAGGTCTGCCTCCCAGGCGAGGTCTGCCTCTATGAGGTCTGCCTCTATGAGGTCTGCCTCTATGAGGTCTGCCTCCCAGGCGAGGTCTGCCTCTATGAGGTCTTCCTCTATGAGGTCTGCCTCCCAGGCGAGGTCTGCCTCCCAGGCGAGGTCTGCCTCTATGAGGTCTGCCTCTATGAGGTCTGCCTCTATGAGGTCTGCCTCCCAGGCGAGGTCTGCCTCTATGAGGTCTGCCTCTATGAGGTCTGCCTCTATGAGGTCTGCCTCCCAGGCGAGGTCTGCCTCCCAGGTGAGGTCTGCCTCTATGAGGTCTGCCTCTATGAGGTCTGCCTCCCAGGCGAGGTCTGCCTCTATGAGGTCTGCCTCTATGAGGTCTGCCTCTATGAGGTCTGCCTCCCAGGCGAGGTCTGCCTCTATGAGGTCTGCCTCTATGAGGTCTGCCTCCCAGGCGAGGTCTGCCTCTATGAGGTCTGCCTCTATGAGGTCTGCCTCCCAGGCGAGGTCTGCCTCTATGAGGTCTGCCTCCCAGGCGAGGTCTGCCTCTATGAGGTCTGCCTCCCAGGCGAGGTCTGCCTCTATGAGGTCTGCCTCCCAGGCGAGGTCTGCCTCTATGAGGTCTGCCTCTATGAGGTCTGCCTCCCAGGCGAGGTCTGCCTCTATGAGGTCTGCCTCTATGAGGTCTGCCTCTATGAGGTCTGCCTCCCAGGCGAGGTCTGCCTCTATGAGGTCTGCCTCTATGAGGTCTGCCTCCCAGGCGAGGTCTGCCTCCCAGGCGAGGTCTGCCTCCCAGGCGAGGTCTGCCTCTATGAGGTCTGCCTCTATGAGGTCTGCCTCCCAGGCGAGGTCTGCCTCTATGAGGTCTGCCTCTATGAGGTCTGCCTCCCAGGCGAGGTCTGCCTCCCAGGCGAGGTCTGCCTCTATGAGGTCTGCCTCTATGTGTTCTGCCTCCCAGGCGAGGTCTGCCTCTATGAGGTCTGCCTCTATGAGGTCTGCCTCCCAGGCGAGGTCTGCCTCTATGAGGTCTGCCTCTATGAGGTCTGCCTCTATGAGGTCTGCCTCCCAGGCGAGGTCTGCCTCCATGAGGTCTGCCTCCATGAGGTCTGCCTCCCAGGCGAGGTCTGCCTCTATGAGGTCTGCCTCTATGAGGTCTGCCTCTATGAGGTCTGCCTCTATGAGGTCTGCCTCCCAGGCGAGGTCTGCCTCCCAGGCGAGGTCTGCCTCCCAGGCGAGGTCTGCCTCTATGAGGTCTGCCTCTATGAGGTCTGCCTCTATGAGGTCTGCCTCCCAGGCGAGGTCTGCCTCTATGAGGTCTGCCTCTATGAGGTCTGCCTCCCAGGCGAGGTCTGCCTCTATGAGGTCTGCCTCTATGAGGTCTGCCTCCCAGGCGAGGTCTGCCTCCCAGGCGAGGTCTGCCTCTATGAGGTCTGCCTCTATGAGGTCTGCCTCCCAGGCGAGGTCTGCCTCTATGAGGTCTGCCTCCCAGGCGAGGTCTGCCTCTATGAGGTCTGCCTCCCAGGCGAGGTCTGCCTCTATGAGGTCTGCCTCCCAGGCGAGGTCTGCCTCTATGAGGTCTGCCTCCCAGGCGAGGTCTGCCTCTATGAGGTCTGCCTCTATGAGGTCTGCCTCCCAGGCGAGGTCTGCCTCTATGAGGTCTGCCTCTATGAGGTCTGCCTCCCAGGCGAGGTCTGCCTCTATGAGGTCTGCCTCTATGAGGTCTGCCTCCAAGGCGAGGTCTGCCTCTATGAGGTCTGCCTCTATGAGGTCTGCCTCCCAGGCGAGGTCTGCCTCTATGAGGTCTGCCTCCCAGGCGAGGTCTGCCTCTATGAGGTCTGCCTCCCAGGCGAGGTCTGCCTCTATGAGGTCTGCCTCCCAGGCGAGGTCTGCCTCTATGAGGTCTGCCTCCCAGGCGAGGTCTGCCTCTATGAGGTCTGCCTCCCAGGCGAGGTCTGCCTCTATGAGGTCTGCCTCCCAGGCGAGGTCTGCCTCTATGAGGTCTGCCTCCCAGGCGAGGTCTGCCTCTATGAGGTCTGCCTCCCAGGCGAGGTCTGCCTCTATGAGGTCTGCCTCCTAGGCGAGGTCTGCCTCTATGAGGTCTGCCTCTATGAGGTCTGCCTCCCAGGCGAGGTCTGCCTCTATGAGGTCTGCCTCCAGGCGAGGTCTGCCTCTATGAGGTCTGCCTCCCAGGCGAGGTCTGCCTCTATGAGGTCTGCCTCCCAGGCGAGGTCTGCCTCTATGAGGTCTGCCTCCCAGGCGAGGTCTGCCTCTATGAGGTCTGCCTCCTAGGCGAGGTCTGCCTCTATGAGGTCTGCCTCTATGAGGTCTGCCTCCCAGGCGAGGTCTGCCTCTATGAGGTCTGCCTCCCAGGCGAGGTCTGCCTCTATGAGGTCTGCCTCTATGAGGTCTGCCTCCCAGGCGAGGTCTGCCTCCCAGGCGAGGTCTGCCTCTATGAGGTCTGCCTCTATGAGGTCTGCCTCTATGAGGTCTGCCTCCCAGGCGAGGTCTGCCTCTATGAGGTCTGCCTCTATGAGGTCTGCCTCTATGAGGTCTGCCTCCCAGGCGAGGTCTGCCTCTATGAGGTCTGCCTCCCAGGCGAGGTCTGCCTCTATGAGGTCTGCCTCCCAGGCGAGGACTGCCTCTATGAGGTCTGCCTCCCAGGCGAGGTCTGCCTCCCAGGCGAGGTCTACCTCTATGAGGTCTGCCTCCCAGGCGAGGTCTGCCTCTATGAGGTCTGCCTCTATGAGGTCTGCCTCCCAGGCGAGGTCTGCCTCTATGAGGTCTGCCTCTATGAGGTCTGCCTCCCAGGCGAGGTCTGCCTCCCAGGCGAGGTCTGCCTCTATGAGGTCTGCCTCCCAGGCGAGGTCTGCCTCTATGAGGTCTGCCTCTATGAGGTCTGCCTCCCAGGCGAGGTCTGCCTCTATGAGGTCTGCCTCTATGAGGTCTGCCTCCCAGGCGAGGTCTGCCTCTATGAGGTCTGCCTCTATGAGGTCTGCCTCCCAGGCGAGGTCTGCCTCTATGAGGTCTGCCTCTATGAGGTCTGCCTCTATGAGGTCTGCCTCCCAGGCGAGGTCTGCCTCTATGAGGTCTGCCTCTATGAGGTCTGCCTCCCAGGCGAGGTCTGCCTCTATGAGGTCTGCCTCTATGAGGTCTGCCTCTATGAGGTCTGCCTCCCAGGCGAGGTCTGCCTCTATGAGGTCTGCCTCCCAGGCGAGGTCTGCCTCTATGAGGTCTGCCTCTATGAGGTCTGCCTCTATGAGGTCTGCCTCCCAGGCGACGTCTGCCTCCCAGGCGAGGTCTGCCTCCCAGGCGAGGTCTGCCTCCCAGGCGAGGTCTGCCTCTATGAGGTCTGCCTCCCAGGCGAGGTCTGCCTCCCAGGCGAGGTCTGCCTCCCAGGCGAGGTCTGCCTCCCAGGCGAGGTCTGCCTCTATGAGGTCTGCCTCTATGAGGTCTGCCTCTATGAGGTCTGCCTCCCAGGCGAGGTCTGCCTCCCAGGCGAGGTCTGCCTCTATGAGGTCTGCCTCCCAGGCGAGGTCTGCCTCTATGAGGTCTGCCTCTATGAGGTCTGCCTCCCAGGCGAGGTCTGCCTCTATGAGGTCTGCCTCTATGAGGTCTGCCTCCCAGGCGAGGTCTGCCTCTATGAGGTCTGCCTCCCAGGCGAGGTCTGCCTCTATGAGGTCTGCCTCTATGAGGTCTGCCTCCCAGGCGAGGTCTGACTCTATGAGGTCTGCCTCTATGAGGTCTGCCTCTATGAGGTCTGCCTCTATGAGGTCTGCCTCCCAGGCGAGGTCTGCCTCTATGAGGTCTGCCTCTATGAGGTCTGCCTCCCAGGCGAGGTCTGCCTCTATGAGGTCTGCCTCCCAGGCGAGGTCTGCCTCTATGAGGTCTGCCTCTATGAGGTCTGCCTCTATGAGGTCTGCCTCTATGAGGTCTGCCTCCCAGGCGAGGTCTGCCTCCCAGGCGAGGTCTGCCTCCCAGGCGAGGTCTGCCTCCCAGGCGAGGTCTGCCTCTATGAGGTCTGCCTCTATGAGGTCTGCCTCTATGAGGTCTGCCTCTATGAGGTCTGCCTCCCAGGCGAGGTCTGCCTCTATGAGGTCTGCCTCTATGAGGTCTGCCTCTATGAGGTCTGCCTCCCAGGCGAGGTCTGCCTCTATGAGGTCTGCCTCTATGAGGTCTGCCTCCCAGGCGAGGTCTGCCTCCCAGGCGAGGTCTGCCTCCCAGGCGAGGTCTTCCTCTATGAGGTCTGCCTCTATGAGGTCTGCCTCCCAGGCGAGGTCTGCCTCTATGAGGTCTGCCTCCCAGGCGAGGTCTGCCTCTATGAGGTCTGCCTCTATGAGGTCTGCCTCTATGAGGTCTGCCTCCCAGGCGAGGTCTGCCTCTATGAGGTCTGCCTCCCAGGCGAGGTCTGCCTCTATGAGGTCTGCCTCCCAGGCGAGGTCTGCCTCTATGAGGTCTGCCTCCCAGGCGAGGTCTGCCTCTATGAGGTCTGCCTCCCAGGCGAGGTCTGCCTCTATGAGGTCTGCCTCTATGAGGTCTGCCTCCCAGGCGAGGTCTGCCTCTATGAGGTCTGCCTCCCAGGCGAGGTCTGCCTCTATGAGGTCTGCCTCCCAGGCGAGGTCTGCCTCTATGAGGTCTGCCTCTATGAGGTCTGCCTCCCAGGCGAGGTCTGCCTCTATGAGGTCTGCCTGCCAGGCGAGGTCTGCCTCTATGAGGTCTGCCTCCCAGGCGAGGTCTGCCTCTATGAGGTCTGCCTCCCAGGCGAGGTCTGCCTCTATGAGGTCTGCCTCCCAGGCGAGGTCTGCCTCTATGAGGTCTGCCTCCCAGGCGAGGTCTGCCTCTATGAGGTCTGCCTCCCAGGCGAGGTCTGCCTCTATGAGGTCTGCCTCCCAGGCGAGGTCTGCCTCTATGAGGTCTGCCTCCCAGGCGAGGTCTGCCTCTATGAGGTCTGCCTCCCAGGCGAGGTCTGCCTCTATGAGGTCTGCCTCCCAGGCGAGGTCTGCCTCTATGAGGTCTGCCTCCCAGGCGAGGTCTGCCTCTATGAGGTCTGCCTCCCAGGCGAGGTCTGCCTCTATGAGGTCTGCCTCCCAGGCGAGGTCTGCCTCCCAGGCGAGGTCTGCCTCCCAGGCGAGGTCTGCCTCCCAGGCGAGGTCTGCCTCTATGAGGTCTGCCTCTATGAGGTCTGCCTCCCAGGCGAGGTCTGCCTCTATGAGGTCTGCCTCCCAGGCGAGGTCTGCCTCTATGAGGTCTGCCTCCCAGGCGAGGTCTGCCTCTATGAGGTCTGCCTCTATGAGGTCTGCCTCCCAGGCGAGGTCTGCCTCTATGAGGTCTGCCTCTATGAGGTCTGCCTCTACGAGGTCTGCCTCTATGAGATCTGCCTCTATGAGGTCTGCCTCTATGAGGTCTGCCTCCCAGGCGAGGTCTGCCTCCCAGGCGAGGTCTACCTCCCAGGTGAGGTCTGCCTCTATGAGGTCTGCCTCTATGAGGTCTGCCTCTATGAGGTCTGCCTCCCAGGCGAGGTCTGCCTCTATGAGGTCTGCCTCCCAGGCGAGGTCTGCCTCTATGAGGTCTGCCTCCCAGGCGAGGTCTGCCTCTATGAGGTCTGCCTCCCAGGCGAGGTCTGCCTCTATGAGGTCTGCCTCCCAGGCGAGGTCTGCCTCTATGAGGTCTGCCTCCCAGGCGAGGTCTGCCTCTATGAGGTCTGCCTCCCAGGCGAGGTCTGCCTCTATGAGGTCTGCCTCCCAGGCGAGGTCTGCCTCCCAGGCGAGGTCTGCCTCTATGAGGTCTGCCTCTATGAGGTCTGCCTCTATGAGGTCTGCCTCCCAGGCGAGGTCTGCCTCCCAGGCGAGGTCTGCCTCCCAGGCGAGGTCTGCCTCTATGAGGTCTGCCTCCCAGGCGAGGTCTGCCTCCCAGGCGAGGTCTGCCTCCCAGGCGAGGTCTGCCTCTATGAGGTCTGCCTCTATGAGGTCTGCCTCCCAGGCGAGGTCTGCCTCTATGAGGTCTTCCTCCCAGGCGAGGTCTGCCTCTATGAGGTCTGCCTCTATGAGGTCTGCCTCCCAGGCGAGGTCTGCCTCTATGAGGTCTGCCTCCCAGGCGAGGTCTGCCTCTATGAGGTCTGCCTCTATGAGGTCTGCCTCCCAGGCGAGGTCTGCCTCTATGAGGTCTGCCTCTATGAGGTCTGCCTCCCAGGCGAGGTCTGCCTCTATGAGGTCTGCCTCTATGAGGTCTACCTCCCAGGCGAGGTCTGCCTCTATGAGGTCTGCCTCTATGAGGTCTGCCTCCCAGGCGAGGTCTGCCTCTATGAGGTCTGCCTCCCAGGCGAGGTCTGCCTCTATGAGGTCTGCCTCTATGAGGTCTGCCTCCCAGGCGAGGTCTGCCTCTATGAGGTCTGCCTCCCAGGCGAGGTCTGCCTCTATGAGGTCTGCCTCTATGAGGTCTGCCTCCCAGGCGAGGTCTGCCTCTATGAGGTCTGCCTCTATGAGGTCTGCCTCCCAGGCGAGGTCTGCCTCTATGAGGTCTGCCTCTATGAGGTCTACCTCCCAGGCGAGGTCTGCCTCTATGAGGTCTGCCTCCCAGGCGAGGTCTGCCTCTATGAGGTCTGCCTCTATGAGGTCTGCCTCTATGAGGTCTGCCTCTATGAGGTCTGCCTCCCAGGCGAGGTCTGCCTCTATGAGGTCTGCCTCTATGAGGTCTGCCTCTATGAGGTCTGCCTCCCAGGCGAGGTCTGCCTCCCAGGCGAGGTCTGCCTCTATGAGGTCTGCCTCTATGAGGTCTGCCTCCCAGGCGAGGTCTGCCTCCCAGGCGAGGTCTGCCTCTATGAGGTCTGCCTCCCAGGCGAGGTCTGCCTCTATGAGGTCTGCCTCCCAGGCGAGGTCTGCCTCTATGAGGTCTGCCTCCCAGGCGAGGTCTGCCTCTATGAGGTCTGCCTCTATGAGGTCTGCCTCCCAGGCGAGGTCTGCCTCTATGAGGTCTGCCTCCCAGGCGAGGTCTGCCTCTATGAGGTCTGCCTCCCAGGCGAGGTCTGCCTCTATGAGGTCTGCCTCCCAGGCGAGGTCTACCTCTATGAGGTCTGCCTCCCAGGCGAGGTCTGCCTCTATGAGGTCTGCCTCCCAGGCGAGGTCTGCCTCTATGAGGTCTGCCTCACAGGCGAGATCTGCCTCTATGAGGTCTGCCTCCCAGGCGAGGTCTGCCTCTATGAGGTCTGCCTCCCAGGCGAGGTCTGCCTCTATGAGGTCTGCCTCCCAGGCGAGGTCTGCCTCTATGAGGTCTGCCTCCCAGGCGAGGTCTGCCTCTATGAGGTCTGCCTCCCAGGCGAGGTCTGCCTCTATGAGGTCTGCCTCCCAGGCGAGGTCTGCCTCTATGAGGTCTGCCTCTATGAGGTCTGCCTCCCAGGCGAGGTCTGCCTCTATGAGGTCTGCCTCTATGAGGTCTGCCTCCCAGGCGAGGTCTGCCTCTATGAGGTCTGCCTCCCAGGCGAGGTCTGCCTCTATGAGATCTGCCTCTGTGAGGTCTGCCTCTATGAGGTCTGCCTCTATGAGGTCTGCCTCTATGAGGTCGGCCTCCCAGGCGAGGTCTGCCTCTATGAGGTCTGCCTCTATAAGGTCTGCCTCTATGAGGTCTGCCTCCCAGGCGAGGTCTGCCTCTATGAGGTCTGCCTCTATGAGGTCTGCCTCTATGAGGTCTGCCTCCCAGGCGAGGTCTGCCTCTATGAGGTCTGCCTCTATGAGGTCTGCCTCTATGAGGTCTGCCTCCCAGGCGAGGTCTGCCTCTATGAGGTCTGCCTCTATGAGGTCTGCCTCCCAGGCGAGGTCTGCCTCTATGAGGTCTGCCTCCCAGGCGAGGTCTGCCTCTATGAGGTCTGCCTCCCAGGCGAGGTCTGCCTCTATGAGGTCTGCCTCCCAGGCGAGGTCTGCCTCTATGAGGTCTGCCTCCCAGGCGAGGTCTGCCTCTATGAGGTCTGCCTCCCAGGCGAGGTCTGCCTCTATGAGGTCTGCCTCCCAGGCGAGGTCTGCCTCTATGAGGTCTGCCTCTATGAGGTCTGCCTCCCAGGCGAGGTCTGCCTCTATGAGGTCTGCCTCCCAGGCGAGGTCTGCCTCTATGAGGTCTGCCTCCCAGGCGAGGTCTGCCTCTATGAGGTCTGCCTCCCAGGCGAGGTCTGCCTCTATGAGGTCTGCCTCCCAGGCGAGGTCTGCCTCCCAGGCGAGGTCTGCCTCCCAGGCGAGGTCTGCCTCTATGAGGTCTGCCTCTATGAGGTCTGCCTCTATGAGGTCTGCCTCCCAGGCGAGGTCTGCCTCTATGAGGTCTGCCTCCCAGGCGAGGTCTGCCTCTATGAGGTCTGCCTCCCAGGCGAGGTCTGCCTCTATGAGGTCTGCCTCCCAGGCGAGGTCTGCCTCTATGAGGTCTGCCTCTATGAGGTCTGCCTCCCAGGCGAGGTCTGCCTCTATGAGGTCTGCCTCTATGAGGTCTGCCTCTACGAGGTCTGCCTCTATGAGATCTGCCTCTATGAGGTCTGCCTCTATGAGGTCTGCCTCCCAGGCGAGGTCTGCCTCCCAGGCGAGGTCTGCCTCCCAGGCGAGGTCTGCCTCCCAGGCGAGGTCTGCCTCTATGAGGTCTGCCTCTATGAGGTCTGCCTCTATGAGGTCTGCCTCCCAGGCGAGGTCTGCCTCTATGAGGTCTGCCTCCCAGGCGAGGTCTGCCTCTATGAGGTCTGCCTCCCAGGCGAGGTCTGCCTCTATGAGGTCTGCCTCCCAGGCGAGGTCTGCCTCTATGAGGTCTGCCTCTATGAGGTCTGCCTCCCAGGCGAGGTCTGCCTCCCAGGCGAGGTCTGCCTCCCAGGCGAGGTCTGCCTCCCAGGCGAGGTCTGCCTCTATGAGGTCTGCCTCCCAGGCGAGGTCTGCCTCTATGAGGTCTGCCTCTATGAGGTCTGCCTCCCAGGCGAAGTCTGCCTCTATGAGGTCTGCCTCTATGAGGTCTGCCTCTATGAGGTCTGCCTCCCAGGCGAGGTCTGCCTCTATGAGGTCTGCCTCTATGAGGTCTGCCTCCCAGGCGAGGTCTGCCTCTATGAGGTCTGCCTCCCAGGCGAGGTCTGCCTCTATGAGGTCTGCCTCCCAGGCGAGGTCTGCCTCTATGAGGTCTGCCTCCCAGGCGAGGTCTGCCTCTATGAGGTCTGCCTCCCAGGCGAGGTCTGCCTCCCAGGCGAGGTCTGCCTCTATGAGGTCTGCCTCTATGAGGTCTGCCTCTATGAGGTCTGCCTCCCAGGCGAGGTCTGCCTCCCAGGCGAGGTCTGCCTCCCAGGCGAGGTCTGCCTCTATGAGGTCTGCCTCCCAGGCGAGGTCTGCCTCCCAGGCGAGGTCTGCCTCCCAGGCGAGGTCTGCCTCTATGAGGTCTGCCTCTATGAGGTCTGCCTCCCAGGCGAGGTCTGCCTCTATGAGGTCTGCCTCCCAGGCGAGGTCTGCCTCTATGAGGTCTGCCTCTATGAGGTCTGCCTCCCAGGCGAGGTCTGCCTCTATGAGGTCTGCCTCCCAGGCGAGGTCTGCCTCTATGAGGTCTGCCTCTATGAGGTCTGCCTCCCAGGCGAGGTCTGCCTCTATGAGGTCTGCCTCTATGAGGTCTGCCTCCCAGGCGAGGTCTGCCTCTATGAGGTCTGCCTCTATGAGGTCTACCTCCCAGGCGAGGTCTGCCTCTATGAGGTCTGCCTCTATGAGGTCTGCCTCCCAGGCGAGGTCTGCCTCTATGAGGTCTGCCTCCCAGGCGAGGTCTGCCTCTATGAGGTCTGCCTCTATGAGGTCTGCCTCCCAGGCGAGGTCTGCCTCTATGAGGTCTGCCTCCCAGGCGAGGTCTGCCTCTATGAGGTCTGCCTCTATGAGGTCTACCTCCCAGGCGAGGTCTGCCTCTATGAGGTCTGCCTCCCAGGCGAGGTCTGCCTCTATGAGGTCTGCCTCCCAGGCGAGGTCTGCCTCTATGAGGTCTGCCTCTATGAGGTCTGCCTCTATGAGGTCTGCCTCTATGAGGTCTGCCTCCCAGGCGAGGTCTGCCTCTATGAGGTCTGCCTCTATGAGGTCTGCCTCTATGAGGTCTGCCTCCCAGGCGAGGTCTGCCTCCCAGGCGAGGTCTGCCTCTATGAGGTCTGCCTCTATGAGGTCTGCCTCCCAGGCGAGGTCTGCCTCCCAGGCGAGGTCTGCCTCTATGAGGTCTGCCTCCCAGGCGAGGTCTGCCTCTATGAGGTCTGCCTCCCAGGCGAGGTCTGCCTCTATGAGGTCTGCCTCCCAGGCGAGGTCTGCCTCTATGAGGTCTGCCTCTATGAGGTCTGCCTCCCAGGCGAGGTCTGCCTCTATGAGGTCTGCCTCCCAGGCGAGGTCTGCCTCTATGAGGTCTGCCTCCCAGGCGAGGTCTGCCTCTATGAGGTCTGCCTCCCAGGCGAGGTCTGCCTCTATGAGGTCTGCCTCCCAGGCGAGGTCTGCCTCTATGAGGTCTGCCTCCCAGGCGAGGTCTGCCTCTATGAGGTCTGCCTCACAGGCGAGATCTGCCTCTATGAGGTCTGCCTCCCAGGCGAGGTCTGCCTCTATGAGGTCTGCCTCCCAGGCGAGGTCTGCCTCTATGAGGTCTGCCTCCCAGGCGAGGTCTGCCTCTATGAGGTCTGCCTCCCAGGCGAGGTCTGCCTCTATGAGGTCTGCCTCCCAGGCGAGGTCTGCCTCTATGAGGTCTGCCTCCCAGGCGAGGTCTGCCTCTATGAGGTCTGCCTCTATGAGGTCTGCCTCCCAGGCGAGGTCTGCCTCTATGAGGTCTGCCTCTATGAGGTCTGCCTCCCAGGCGAGGTCTGCCTCTATGAGGTCTGCCTCCCAGGCGAGGTCTGCCTCTATGAGGTCTGCCTCTGTGAGGTCTGCCTCTATGAGGTCTGCCTCTATGAGGTCTGCCTCTATGAGGTCTGCCTCCCAGGCGAGGTCTGCCTCTATGAGGTCTGCCTCTATGAGGTCTGCCTCTATGAGGTCTGCCTCCCAGGCGAGGTCTGCCTCTATGAGGTCTGCCTCTATGAGGTCTGCCTCCCAGGCGAGGTCTGCCTCTATGAGGTCTGCCTCCCAGGCGAGGTCTGCCTCTATGAGGTCTGCCTCCCAGGCGAGGTCTGCCTCTATGAGGTCTGCCTCTATGAGGTCTGCCTCCCAGGCGAGGTCTGCCTCTATGAGGTCTGCCTCTATGAGGTCTGCCTCCCAGGCGAGGTCTGCCTCTATGAGGTCTGCCTCCCAGGCGAGGTCTGCCTCTATGAGGTCTGCCTCTATGAGGTCTGCCTCCCAGGCGAGGTCTGCCTCTATGAGGTCTGCCTCTATGAGGTCTGCCTCTATGAGGTCTGCCTCCCAGGCGAGGTCTGCCTCTATGAGGTCTACCTCTATGAGGTCTGCCTCCCAGGCGAGGTCTGCCTCTATGAGGTCTGCCTCTATGAGGTCTGCCTCTATGAGTTCTGCCTCCCAGGCGAGGTCTGCCTCCCAGGCGAGGTCTGCCTCTATGAGGTCTGCCTCTATGAGGTCTGCCTCTATGAGGTCTGCCTCCCAGGCGAGGTCTGCCTCTATGAGGTCTGCCTCTATGAGGTCTGCCTCTATGAGGTCTGCCTCCCAGGCGAGGTCTGCCTCTATGAGGTCTGCCTCCCAGGCGAGGTCTGCCTCTATGAGGTCTGCCTCCCAGGCGAGGTCTGCCTCTATGAGGTCTGCCTCCCAGGCGAGGTCTGCCTCTATGAGGTCTGCCTCCCAGGCGAGGTCTGCCTCTATGAGGTCTGCCTCCCAGGCGAGGTCTGCCTCTATGAGGTCTGCCTCCCAGGCGAGGTCTGCCTCTATGAGGTCTGCCTCCCAGGCGAGGTCTGCCTCTATGAGGTCTGCCTCCCAGGCGAGGTCTGCCTCTATGAGGTCTGCCTCCCAGGCGAGGTCTGCCTCTATGAGGTCTGCCTCTATGAGGTCTGCCTCCCAGGCGAGGTCTGCCTCTATGAGGTCTGCCTCTATGAGGTCTGCCTCTATGAGGTCTGCCTCCCAGGCGAGGTCTGCCTCCCAGGCGAGGTCTGCCTCCCAGGCGAGGTCTGCCTCTATGAGGTCTGCCTCCCAGGCGAGGTCTGCCTCTATGAGGTCTGCCTCTATGAGGTCTGCCTCTATGAGGTCTGCCTCCCAGGCGAGGTCTGCCTCTATGAGGTCTGCCTCCCAGGCGAGGTCTGCCTCTATGAGGTCTGCCTCCCAGGCGAGGTCTGCCTCTATGAGGTCTGCCTCCCAGGCGAGGTCTGCCTCTATGAGGTCTGCCTCCCAGGCGAGGTCTGCCTCTATGAGGTCTGCCTCCCAGGCGACGTCTGCCTCTATGAGGTCTGCCTCTATGAGGTCTGCCTCCCAGGCGAGGTCTGCCTCTATGAGGTCTGCCTCTATGAGGTCTGCCTCTATGAGGTCTGCCTCCCAGGCGACGTCTGCCTCTATGAGGTCTGCCTCCCAGGCGAGGTCTGCCTCTATGAGGTCTGCCTCTATGAGGTCTGCCTCCCAGGCGAGGTCTGCCTCTATGAGGTCTGCCTCCCAGGCGAGGTCTGCCTCTATGAGGTCTGCCTCTATGAGGTCTGCCTCCCAGGCGAGGTCTGCCTCTATGAGGTCTGCCTCTATGAGGTCTGCCTCTTTGAGGTCTGCCTCTATGAGGTCTGCCTCTATGAGGTCTGCCTCCCAGGCGAGGTCTGCCTCCCAGGCGAGGTCTGCCTCTATGAGGTCTGCCTCTATGAGGTCTGCCTCTATGAGGTCTGCCTCCCAGGCGAGGTCTGCCTCTATGAGGTCTGCCTCTATGAGGTCTGCCTCTATGGCGAGGTCTGCCTCTATGAGGTCTGGGTCCCAGGCGAGGTCTGCCTCTATGAGGTCTGCCTCCCAGGCGAGGTCTGCCTCTATGAGGTCTGCCTCCCAGGCGAGGTCTGCCTCTATGAGGTCTGCCTCCCAGGCGAGGTCTGCCTCTATGAGGTCTGCCTCCCAGGCGAGGTCTGCCTCTATGAGGTCTGCCTCCCAGGCGAGGTCTGCCTCTATGAGGTCTGTCTCCCAGGCGAGGTCTGCCTCTATGAGGTCTGCCTCTATGAGGTCTGCCTCTATGAGGTCTGCCTCTATGAGGTCTGCCTCCCAGGCGAGGTCTGCCTCTATGAGGTCTGCCTCTATGAGGTCTGCCTCCCAGGCGAGGTCTGCCTCTATGAGGTCTGCCTCTATGAGGTCTGCCTCTATGAGGTCTGCCTCCCAGGCGAGGTCTGCCTCTATGAGGTCTGCCTCTATGAGGTCTGCCTCCCAGGCGAGGGCCTCCCAGGCGAGGTCTGCCTCTATGAGGTCTGCCTCTATGAGGTCTGCCTCCCAGGCGAGGTCTGCCTCTATGAGGTCTGCCTCCCAGGCGAGGTCTGCCTCTATGAGGTCTGCCTCCCAGGCGAGGTCTGCCTCTATGAGGTCTGCCTCTATGAGGTCTGCCTCTATGAGGTCTGCCTCCCAGGCGAGGTCTGCCTCTATGAGGTCTGCCTCTATGAGGTCTGCCTCTATGAGGTCTGCCTCCCAGGCGAGGTCTGCCTCTATGAGGTCTGCCTCTATGAGGTCTGCCTCTATGAGGTCTGCCTCTATGAGGTCTGCCTCCCAGGCGAGGTCTGCCTCTATGAGGTCTGCCTCCCAGGCGAGGTCTGCCTCTATGAGGTCTGCCTCCCAGGCGAGGTCTGCCTCTATGAGGTCTGCCTCTATGAGGTCTGCCTCTATGAGGTCTGCCTCCCAGGCGAGGTCTGCCTCTATGAGGTCTGCCTCCCAGGCGAGGTCTGCCTCCCAGGCGAGGTCTGCCTCCCAGGCGAGGTCTGCCTCTATGAGGTCTGCCTCTATGAGGTCTGCCTCTATGAGGTCTGCCTCCCAGGCGAGGTCTGCCTCTATGAGGTCTGCCTCTATGAGGTCTGCCTCCCAGGCGAGGTCTGCCTCTATGAGGTCTGCCTCCCAGGCGAGGTCTGCCTCTATGAGGTCTGCCTCCCAGGCGAGGTCTGCCTCTATGAGGTCTGCCTCCCAGGCGAGGTCTGCCTCTATGAGGTCTGCCTCCCAGGCGAGGTCTGCCTCTATGAGGTCTGCCTCCCAGGCGAGGTCTGCCTCTATGAGGTCTGCCTCCCAGGCGAGGTCTGCCTCTATGAGGTCTGCCTCCCAGGCGAGGTCTGCCTCTATGAGGTCTGCCTCCCAGGCGAGGTCTGCCTCTATGAGGTCTGCCTCTATGAGGTCTGCCTCCCAGGCGAGGTCTGCCTCCCAGGCGAGGTCTGCCTCCCAGGCGAGGTCTGCCTCTATGAGGTCTGCCTCCCAGGCGAGGTCTGCCTCTATGAGGTCTGCCTCTATGAGGTCTGCCTCTATGAGGTCTGCCTCCCAGGCGAGGTCTGTCTCTATGAGGTCTGCCTCTATGAGGTCTGCCTCCCAGGCGAGGTCTGCCTCTATGAGGTCTGCCTCCCAGGCGAGGTCTGCCTCTATGAGGTCTGCCTCCCAGGCGAGGTCTGCCTCTATGAGGTCTGCCTCCCAGGCGAGGTCTGCCTCTATGAGGTCTGCCTCCCAGGCGAGGTCTGCCTCTATGAGGTCTGCCTCCCAGGCGAGGTCTGCCTCTATGAGGTCTGCCTCCCAGGCGAGGTCTGCCTCTATGAGGTCTGCCTCTATGAGGTCTGCCTCTATGAGGTCTGCCTCCCAGGCGAGGTCTGCCTCCCAGGCGAGGTCTGCCTCCCAGGCGAGGTCTGCCTCTATGAGGTCTGCCTCCCTGGCGAGGTCTGCCTCTATGAGGTCTGCCTCTATGAGGTCTGCCTCTATGAGGTCTGCCTCCCAGGCGAGGTCTGCCTCTATGAGGTCTGCCTCTATGAGGTCTGCCTCCCAGGCGAGGTCTGCCTCTATGAGGTCTGCCTCTATGAGGTCTGCCTCTATGAGGTCTGCCTCTATGAGGTCTGCCTCCCAGGCGAGGTCTGCCTCTATGAGGTCTGCCTCCCAGGCGAGGTCTGCCTCTATGAGGTCTGCCTCCCAGGCGAGGTCTGCCTCTATGAGGTCTGCCTCCCAGGCGAGGTCTGCCTCTATGAGGTCTGCCTCCCAGGCGAGGTCTGCCTCTATGAGGTCTGCCTCCCAGGCGAGGTCTGCCTCCCAGGCGAGGTCTGCCTCTATGAGGTCTGCCTCCCAGGCGAGGTCTGCCTCTATGAGGTCTGCCTCTATGAGGTCTGCCTCTATGAGGTCTGCCTCCCAGGCGAGGTCTGCCTCTATGAGGTCTGCCTCTATGAGGTCTGCCTCTATGAGGTCTGCCTCCCAGGCGAGGTCTGCCTCTATGAGGTCTGCCTCTATGAGGTCTGCCTCTATGAGGTCTGCCTCTATGAGGTCTGCCTCCCAGGCGAGGTCTGCCTCTATGAGGTCTGCCTCCCAGGCGAGGTCTGCCTCTATGAGGTCTGCCTCCCAGGCGAGGTCTGCCTCTATGAGGTCTGCCTCCCAGGCGAGGTCTGCCTCTATGAGGTCTGCCTCCCAGGCGAGGTCTGCCTCTATGAGGTCTGCCTCCCAGGCGAGGTCTGCCTCTATGAGGTCTGCCTCCCAGGCGAGGTCTGCCTCTATGAGGTCTGCCTCCCAGGCGAGGTCTGCCTCTATGAGGTCTGCCTCCCAGGCGAGGTCTGCCTCTATGAGGTCTGCCTCCCAGGCGAGGTCTGCCTCTATGAGGTCTGCCTCCCAGGCGAGGTCTGCCTCTATGAGGTCTGCCTCTATGAGGTCTGCCTCCCAGGCGAGGTCTGCCTCTATGAGGTCTGCCTCCCAGGCGACGTCTGCCTCTATGAGGTATGCCTCCCAGGCGACGTCTGCCTCTATGAGGTCTGCCTCTATGAGGTCTGCCTCTATGAGGTCTGCCTCCCAGGCGAGGTCTGCCTCTATGAGGTCTGCCTCCCAGGCGAGGTCTGCCTCTATGAGGTCTGCCTCCCAGGCGAGGTCTGCCTCTATGAGGTCTGCCTCCCAGGCTAGGTCTGCCTCTATGAGGTCTGCCTCCCAGGCGACGTCTGCCTCTATGAGGTCTGCCTCTATGAGGTCTGCCTCCCAGTCGACGTCTGCCTCTATGAGGTCTGCCTCCCAGGCGACGTCTGCCTCTATGAGGTCTGCCTCCCAGGCGACGTCTGCCTCTATGAGGTCTGCCTCCCAGGCGACGTCTGCCTCTATGAGGTCTGCCTCCCAGGCGACGTCTGCCTCTATGAGGTCTGCCTCTATGAGGTCTGTCTCTATGAGGTCTGCCTCCCAGGCGACGTCTGCCTCTATGAGGTCTGCCTCCCAGGCGAGGTCTGCCTCTATGAGGTCTGCCTCCCAGGCGAGGTCTGCCTCTATGAGGTCTGCCTCCCAGGCGAGGTCTGCCTCTATGAGGTCTGCCTCTATGAGTTCTGCCTCTATGAGGTCTGCCTCCCAGGCGACGTCTGCCTCTATGAGGTCTGCCTCCCAGGCGACGTCTGCCTCTATGAGGTCTGCCTCCCAGGCGAGGTCTGCCTCTATGAGGTCTGCCTCCCAGGCGAGGTCTGCCTCTATGAGGTCTGCCTCTATGAGGTCTGCCTCTATGAGGTCTACCTCCCAGGCGACGTCTGCCTCTATGAGGTCTGCCTCCCAGGCGAGGTCTGCCCCTATGAGGTCTGCCTCCCAGGCGAGGTCTGCCTCTATGAGGTCTGCCTCCCAGGCGACGTCTGCCTCTATGAGGTCTGCCTCCCAGGCGAGGTCTGCCTCTATGAGGTCTGCCTCCCAGGCGAGGTCTGCCTCTATGAGGTCTGCCTCCCAGGCGACGTCTGCCTCTATGAGGTCTGCCTCCCAGGCGACGTCTGCCTCTATGAGGTCTGCCTCCCAGGCGACGTCTGCCTCTATGAGGTCTGCCTCTATGAGGTCTGCCTCTATGTGGTCTACCTCCCAGGCGAGGTCTGCTTCTATGAGGTCTGCCTCCCAGGCGAGGTCTGCCTCTATGAGGTCTGCCTTCCAGGCGAGGTCTGCCTCTATGAGGTCTGCCTCTATGAGGTCTGCCTCCCAGGCGAGGTCTGCCTCTATGAGGTCTGCCTCTATGAGGTCTGCCTCCCAGGCGAGGTCTGCCTCTATGAGGTCTGCCTCCCAGGCGAGGTCTGCCTCTATGAGGTCTGCCTCCCAGGCGAGGTCTGCCTCTATGAGGTCTGCCTCCCAGGCGAGGTCTGCCACTATGAGGTCTGCCTCCCAGGCGAGGTCTGCCTCTATGAGGTCTGCCTCCCAGGCGAGGTCTGCCTCTATGAGGTCTGCCTCCCAGGCGAGGTCTGCCTCTATGAGGTCTGCCTCTATGAGGTCTGCCTCCCAGGCGAGGTCTGCCTCTATGAGGTCTGCCTCCCAGGCGAGGTCTGCCTCCCAGGCGAGGTCTGCCTCCCAGGCGAGGTCTGCCTCTATGAGGTCTGCCTCCCAGGCGAGGTCTGCCTCTATGAGGTCTGCCTCTATGACGTCTGCCTCCCAGGCGACGTCTGCCTCCCAGGCGACGTCTGCCTCTATGAGGTCTGCCTCTATGAGGTCTGCCTCTATGAGGTCTGCCTCCCAGGCGAGGTCTGCCTCTATGAGGTCTGCCTCTATGAGGTCTGCCTCCCAGGCTAGGTCTGCCTCTATGAGGTGTGCCTCCCAGGCGAGGTCTGCCTCTATGAGGTCTGCCTCCCAGGCGACGTCTGCCTCTATGAGGTCTGCCTCCCAGGCGAGGTCTGCCTCTATGAGGTCTGCCTCACAGGCGAGGTCTGCCTCTATGAGGTCTGCCTCTATGAGGTCTGCCTCCCAGGCTAGGTCTGCCTCTATGAGGTCTGCCTCCCAGGCGACGTCTGCCTCTATGAGGTCTGCCTCCCAGGCTAGGTCTGCCTCTATGAGGTCTGCCTCCCAGGCTAGGTCTGCCTCTATGAGGTCTGCCTCCCAGGCGACGTCTGCCTCTATGAGGTCTGCCTCTATGAGGTCTGCCTCCCAGGCGACGTCTGCCTCTATGAGTTCTGCCTCTATGAGGTCTGCCTCCCAGGCGACGTCTGCCTCTATGAGGTCTGCCTCCCAGGCGACGTCTGCCTCTATGAGGTCTGCCTCCCTGGTGACGTCTGCCTCAATGAGGTCTGCCTCCCAGGCGACGTCTGCCTCTATGAGGTCTGCCTCTATGAGGTCTGCCTCCAAGGCGACGTCTGCCTCTATGAGGTCTGCCTCCCAGGCGACGTCTGCCTCTATGAGGTCTGCCTCCCAGGCGACGTCTGCCTCTATGAGGTCTGCCTCCCAGGCGACGTCTGCCTCTATGAGGTCTGCCTCCCAGGCGACGTCTGCCTCTATGAGGTCTGCCTCTATGAGGTCTGCCTCCCAGGCGACGTCTGCCTCTATGAGGTCTGCCTCTATGAGGTCTGCCTCTATGAGGTCTGCCTCCCAGGCGACGTCTGCCTCTATGAGTTCTGCCTCTATGAGGTCTGCCTCTATGAGGTCTGCCTCCCAGGCGACGTCTGCCTCTATGAGATCTGCCTCCCAGGCGACGTCTGCCTCTATGAGGTCTGCCTCCCAGGCGACGTCTGCCTCTATGAGGTCTGCCTCCCAGGCGACGTCTGCCTCTATGAGGTCTGCCTCCCAGGCGACGTCTGCCTCTATGAGGTCTGATTCTATGAGGTCTGCCTCCCAGGCGACGTCTGCCTCTATGAGGTCTGCCTCCCAGGCGACGTCTGCCTCTATGAGGTCTGCCTCCCAGGCGACGTCTGCCTCTATGAGGTCTGCCTCCCAGGCGACGTCTGCCTCTATGAGGTCTGCCTCCCAGGCGACGTCTGCCTCTATGAGGTCTGCCTCCCAGGCGACGTCTGCCTCTATGAGGTCTGCCTCTATGAGGTCTGCCTCTATGAGGTCTGCCTCCCAGGCGACGTCTGCCTCTATGAGGTCTGCCTCCCAGGTGACGTCTGCCTCTATGAGGTCTGCCTCTATGAGGTCTGCCTCCCAGGCGACGTCTGCCTCTATGAGGTCTGCCTCTATGAGGTCTGCCTCCCAGGCGACGTCTGCCTCTATGAGGTCTGCCTCCCAGGCGACGTCTGCCTCTATGAGGTCTGCCTCCCAGGCGACGTCTGCCTCTATGAGGTCTGCCTCCCAGGCGACGTCTGCCTCTATGAGGTCTGCCTCCCAGGCGACGTCTGCCTCTGTGAGGTCTGCCTCCCAGGCGACGTCTGCCTCTACGAGGTCTGCCTCCCAGGCGACGTCTGCCTCTACGAGGTCTGCCTCCCAGGCGACGTCTGCCTCTATGAGGTCTGCCTCCCAGGCGACGTCTGCCTCTATGAGGTCTGCCTCTATGAGGTCTGCCTCTATGAGGTCTGCCTCCCAGGCGACGTCTGCCTCTATGAGGTCTGCCTCTATGAGGTCTGCCTCCCAGGCGACGTCTGCCTCTATGAGGTCTGCCTCTAGAGGTCTGCCTCTATGAGGTCTGCCTCCCAGGCGACGTCTGCCTCTATGAGGTCTGCCTCCCAGGCGACGTCTGCCTCTATGAGGTCTGCCTCCCAGGCGACGTCTGCCTCTATGAGGTCTGCCTCTATGAGGTCTGCCTCTATGAGGTCTGCCTCCCAGGCGACGTCTTCCTCTATGAGGTCTGCCTCTATGAGGTCTGCCTCTATGAGGTCTGCCTCCCAGGCGACGTCTGCCTCTATGAGGTCTGCCTCTATGAGGTCTGCCTCTATGAGGTCTGCCTCCCAGGCGACGTCTGCCTCTATGAGGTCTGCCTCCCAGGCGAGGTCTGCCTCTATGAGGTCTGCCTCCCAGGCGAGGTCTGCCTCTATGAGGTCTGCCTCCCAGGCGAGGTCTGCCTCTATGAGGTCTGCCTCCCAGGCGAGGTCTGCCTCTATGAGGTCTGCCTCCCAGGCGAGGTCTGCCTCCCAGGCGAGGTCTGCCTCTATGAGGTCTGCCTCCCAGGCGAGGTCTGCCTCTATGAGGTCTGCCTCTATGAGGTCTGCCTCTATGAGGTCTGCCTCCCAGGCGAGGTCTGCCTCTATGAGGTCTGCCTCTATGAGGTCTGCCTCTATGAGGTCTGCCTCCCAGGCGAGGTCTGCCTCTATGAGGTCTGCCTCTATGAGGTCTGCCTCTATGAGGTCTGCCTCTATGAGGTCTGCCTCCCAGGTGAGGTCTGCCTCTATGAGGTCTGCCTCCCAGGCGAGGTCTGCCTCTATGAGGTCTGCCTCCCAGGCGAGGTCTGCCTCTATGAGGTCTGCCTCCCAGGCGAGGTCTGCCTCTATGAGGTCTGCCTCCCAGGCGAGGTCTGCCTCTATGAGGTCTGCCTCCCAGGCGAGGTCTGCCTCTATGAGGTCTGCCTCCCAGGCGAGGTCTGCCTCTATGAGGTCTGCCTCCCAGGCGAGGTCTGCCTCTATGAGGTCTGCCTCCCAGGCGAGGTCTGCCTCTATGAGGTCTGCCTCCCAGGCGAGGTCTGCCTCTATGAGGTCTGCCTCCCAGGCGAGGTCTGCCTCTATGAGGTCTGCCTCCCAGGCGAGGTCTGCCTCTATGAGGTCTGCCTCCCAGGCGAGGTCTGCCTCTATGAGGTCTGCCTCCCAGGCGAGGTCTGCCTCTATGAGGTCTGCCTCCCAGGCGAGGTCTGCCTCTATGAGGTCTGCCTCTATGAGGTCTGCCTCCCAGGCGAGGTCTGCCTCTATGAGGTCTGCCTCCCAGGCGACGTCTGCCTCTATGAGGTATGCCTCCCAGGCGACGTCTGCCTCTATGAGGTCTGCCTCTATGAGGTCTGCCTCTATGAGGTCTGCCTCCCAGGCGAGGTCTGCCTCTATGAGGTCTGCCTCCCAGGCGAGGTCTGCCTCTATGAGGTCTGCCTCCCAGGCGAGGTCTGCCTCTATGAGGTCTGCCTCCCAGGCGAGGTCTGCCTCTATGAGGTCTGCCTCCCAGGCTAGGTCTGCCTCTATGAGGTCTGCCTCCCAGGCGACGTCTGCCTCTATGAGGTCTGCCTCTATGAGGTCTGCCTCCCAGGCGACGTCTGCCTCTATGAGGTCTGCCTCCCAGGCGACGTCTGCCTCTATGAGGTCTGCCTCCCAGGCGACGTCTGCCTCTATGAGGTCTGCCTCCCAGGCGACGTCTGCCTCTATGAGGTCTGCCTCCCAGGCGACGTCTGCCTCTATGAGGTCTGCCTCCCAGGCGACGTCTGCCTCTATGAGGTCTGCCTCCCAGGCGACGTCTGCCTCTATGAGGTCTGCCTCTATGAGGTCTGTCTCTATGAGGTCTGCCTCCCAGGCGACGTCTGCCTCTATGAGGTCTGCCTCCCAGGCGAGGTCTGCCTCTATGAGGTCTGCCTCCCAGGCGAGGTCTGCCTCTATGAGGTCTGCCTCCCAGGCGAGGTCTGCCTCTATGAGGTCTGCCTCTATGAGTTCTGCCTCTATGAGGTCTGCCTCCCAGGCGACGTCTGCCTCTATGAGGTCTGCCTCCCAGGCGAGGTCTGCCTCTATGAGGTCTGCCTCCCAGGCGAGGTCTGCCTCTATGAGGTCTGCCTCCCAGGCGAGGTCTGCCTCTATGAGGTCTGCCTCCCAGGCGAGGTCTGCCTCTATGAGGTCTGCCTCCCAGGCGAGGTCTGCCTCTATGAGGTCTGCCTCCCAGGCGAGGTCTGCCTCTATGAGGTCTGCCTCTATGAGGTCTGCCTCCCAGGCGAGGTCTGCCTCTATGAGGTCTGCCTCCCAGGCGAGGTCTGCCTCCCAGGCGAGGTCTGCCTCCCAGGCGAGGTCTGCCTCTATGAGGTCTGCCTCCCAGGCGAGGTCTGCCTCTATGAGGTCTGCCTCTATGAGGTCTGCCTCCCAGGCGACGTCTGCCTCCCAGGCGACGTCTGCCTCTATGAGGTCTGCCTCTATGAGGTCTGCCTCTATGAGGTCTGCCTCCCAGGCGAGGTCTGCCTCTATGAGGTCTGCCTCTATGAGGTCTGCCTCCCAGGCTAGGTCTGCCTCTATGAGGTGTGCCTCCCAGGCGAGGTCTGCCTCTATGAGGTCTGCCTCCCAGGCGACGTCTGCCTCTATGAGGTCTGCCTCCCAGGCGAGGTCTGCCTCTATGAGGTCTGCCTCACAGGCGAGGTCTGCCTCTATGAGGTCTGCCTCTATGAGGTCTGCCTCCCAGGCTAGGTCTGCCTCTATGAGGTCTGCCTCCCAGGCGACGTCTGCCTCTATGAGGTCTGCCTCCCAGGCTAGGTCTGCCTCTATGAGGTCTGCCTCCCAGGCTAGGTCTGCCTCTATGAGGTCTGCCTCCCAGGCGACGTCTGCCTCTATGAGTTCTGCCTCTATGAGGTCTGCCTCCCAGGCGACGTCTGCCTCTATGAGGTCTGCCTCCCAGGCGACGTCTGCCTCTATGAGGTCTGCCTCCCTGGTGACGTCTGCCTCAATGAGGTCTGCCTCCCAGGCGACGTCTGCCTCTATGAGGTCTGCCTCTATGAGGTCTGCCTCCAAGGCGACGTCTGCCTCTATGAGGTCTGCCTCCCAGGCGACGTCTGCCTCTATGAGGTCTGCCTCCCAGGCGACGTCTGCCTCTATGAGGTCTGCCTCCCAGGCGACGTCTGCCTCTATGAGGTCTGCCTCCCAGGCGACGTCTGCCTCTATGAGGTCTGCCTCTATGAGGTCTGCCTCCCAGGCGACGTCTGCCTCTATGAGGTCTGCCTCTATGAGGTCTGCCTCTATGAGGTCTGCCTCCCAGGCGACGTCTGCCTCTATGAGGTCTGCCTCTATGAGGTCTGCCTCTATGAGGTCTGCCTCCCAGGCGACGTCTGCCTCTATGAGATCTGCCTCCCAGGCGACGTCTGCCTCTATGAGGTCTGCCTCCCAGGCGACGTCTGCCTCTATGAGGTCTGCCTCCCAGGCGACGTCTGCCTCTATGAGGTCTGCCTCCCAGGCGACGTCTGCCTCTATGAGGTCTGATTCTATGAGGTCTGCCTCCCAGGCGACGTCTGCCTCTATGAGGTCTGCCTCCCAGGCGACGTCTGCCTCTATGAGGTCTGCCTCCCAGGCGACGTCTGCCTCTATGAGGTCTGCCTCCCAGGCGACGTCTGCCTCTATGAGGTCTGCCTCCCAGGCGACGTCTGCCTCTATGAGGTCTGCCTCCCAGGCGACGTCTGCCTCTATGAGGTCTGCCTCTATGAGGTCTGCCTCTATGAGGTCTGCCTCCCAGGCGACGTCTGCCTCTATGAGGTCTGCCTCCCAGGCGACGTCTGCCTCTATGAGGTCTGCCTCCCAGGCGACGTCTGCCTCTATGAGGTCTGCCTCCCAGGCGACGTCTGCCTCTATGAGGTCTGCCTCCCAGGCGACGTCTGCCTCTATGAGGTCTGCCTCCCAGGCGACGTCTGCCTCTATGAGGTCTGCCTCTATGAGGTCTGCCTCCCAGGCGACGTCTGCCTCTATGAGGTCTGCCTCCCAGGCGACGTCTGCCTCTATGAGGTCTGCCTCCCAGGCGACGTCTGCCTCTATGAGGTCTGCCTCCCAGGCGACGTCTGCCTCTATGAGGTCTGCCTCCCAGGCGACGTCTGCCTCTATGAGGTCTGCCTCCCAGGCGACGTCTGCCTCTATGAGGTCTGCCTCCCAGGCGACGCCTGCGTCTATGAGGTCTGCCTCTATGAGGTCTGCCTCTATGAGGTCTGCCTCCCAGGTGACGTCTGCCTCTATGAGGTCTGCCTCTATGAGGTCTGCCTCCCAGGCGACGTCTGCCTCTATGAGGTCTGCCTCTATGAGGTCTGCCTCCCAGGCGACGTCTGCCTCTATGAGGTCTGCCTCCCAGGCGACGTCTGCCTCTATGAGGTCTGCCTCCCAGGCGACGTCTGCCTCTATGAGGTCTGCCTCCCAGGCGACGTCTGCCTCTATGAGGTCTGCCTCCCAGGCGACGTCTGCCTCTGTGAGGTCTGCCTCCCAGGCGACGTCTGCCTCTACGAGGTCTGCCTCCCAGGCGACGTCTGCCTCTACGAGGTCTGCCTCCCAGGCGACGTCTGCCTCTATGAGGTCTGCCTCCCAGGCGACGTCTGCCTCTATGAGGTCTGCCTCTATGAGGTCTGCCTCTATGAGGTCTGCCTCCCAGGCGACGTCTGCCTCTATGAGGTCTGCCTCTATGAGGTCTGCCTCCCAGGCGACGTCTGCCTCTATGAGGTCTGCCTCTAGAGGTCTGCCTCTATGAGGTCTGCCTCCCAGGCGACGTCTGCCTCTATGAGGTCTGCCTCCCAGGCGACGTCTGCCTCTATGAGGTCTGCCTCCCAGGCGACGTCTGCCTCTATGAGGTCTGCCTCTATGAGGTCTGCCTCTATGAGGTCTGCCTCCCAGGCGACGTCTTCCTCTATGAGGTCTGCCTCTATGAGGTCTGCCTCTATGAGGTCTGCCTCCCAGGCGACGTCTGCCTCTATGAGGTCTGCCTCCCAGGCGACGTCTGCCTCTATGAGGTCTGCCTCCCAGGCGACGTCTGCCTCTATGAGGTCTGCCTCCCAGGCGACGTCTGCCTCTATGAGGTCTGCCTCCCAGGCGACGTCTGCCTCTATGAGGTCTGCCTCCCAGGCGACGTCTGCCTCTATGAGGTCTGCCTCTATGAGGTCTGCCTCCTAGGCGACGTCTGCCTCTATGAGGTCTGCCTCCCAGGCGACGTCTGCCTCTATGAGGTCTGCCTCCCAGGCGACGTCTGCCTCTATGAGGTCTGCCTCCCAGGCGACGTCTGCCTCTATGAGGTCTGCCTCTATGAGGTCTGCCTCCTAGGCGACGTCTGCCTCTATGAGGTCTGCCTCTATGAGGTCTGACTCTATGAGGTCTGCCTCCCAGGCGACGTCTGCCTCTATGAGGTCTGCCTCCCAGGCGACGTCTGCCTCTATGAGGTCTGCCTCCCAGGCAACGTCTGCCTCTATGAGGTCTGCCTCCCAGGCGACGTCTGCTTCTATGAGGTCTGCCTCCCAGGCGACGTCTGCCTCTATGAGGTCTGCCTCCCAGGCGACGTCTGCCTCTATGAGGTCTGCCTCCCAGGCGACGTCTGCCTCTATGAGGTCTGCCTCCCAGGCGACGTCTGCCTCTATGAGGTCTGCCTCCCAGGCGACGTCTGCCTCTATGAGGTCTGCCTCTATGAGGTCTGCCTCCCAGGCGACGTCTGCCTCTATGAGGTCTGCCTCTATGAGGTCTGCCTCCCAGGCGACGTCTGCCTCTATGAGGTCTGCCTCTATGAGGTCTGCCTCTACGAGGTCTGCCTCCCAGGCGACGTCTGCCTCTATGAGGTCTGCCTCCCAGGCGACGTCTGCCTCTATGAGGTCTGCCTCTATGAGGTCTGCCTCTATGAAGTCTGCCTCCCAGGCGACGTCTGCCTCTATGAGGTCTGCCTCTATGAGGTCTGCCTCTATGAGGTCTGCTTCCCAGGCGACGTCTGCCTCTATGAGGTCTGCCTCTATGAGGTCTGCCTCCCAGGCGACGTCTGCCTCTATGAGGTCTGCCTCCCAGGCGACGTCTGCCTCTATGAGGTCTGCCTCCCAGGCGACGTCTGCCTCTATGAGGTCTGCCTCCCAGGCGACGTCTGCCTCTATGAGGTCTGTCTCCAAGGCGACGTCTGCCTCTATGAGGTCTGCCTCCCAGGCGACGTCTGCCTCTATGAGGTCTGCCTCCCAGGCGACGTCTGCCTCTATGAGGTCTGCCTCCCAGGCGAGGTCTGCCTCTATGAGGTCTGCCTCTATGAGGTCTGCCTCCCAGGCGAGGTCTGCCTCTATGAGGTCTGCCTCCCAGGCGAGGTCTGCCTCTATGAGGTCTGCCTCCCAGGCGAGGTCTGCCTCTATGAGGTCTGCCTCCCAGGCGAGGTCTGCCTCTATGAGGTCTGCCTCCCAGGCGAGGTCTGCCTCTATGAGGTCTGCCTCCCAGGCGAGGTCTGCCTCTATGAGGTCTGCCTCCCAGGCGAGGTCTGCCTCTATGAGGTCTGCCTCTATGAGGTCTGCCTCCCAGGCGAGGTCTGCCTCTATGAGGTCTGCCTCCCAGGCGAGGTCTGCCTCCCAGGCGAGGTCTGCCTCCCAGGCGAGGTCTGCCTATATGAGGTCTGCCTCCCAGGCGAGGTCTGCCTCTATGAGGTCTGCCTCTATGAGGTCTGCCTCCCAGGCGACGTCTGCCTCCCAGGCGACGTCTGCCTCTATGAGGTCTGCCTCTATGAGGTCTGCCTCTATGAGGTCTGCCTCCCAGGCGAGGTCTGCCTCTATGAGGTCTGCCTCTATGAGGTCTGCCTCCCAGGCTAGGTCTGCCTCTATGAGGTGTGCCTCCCAGGCGAGGTCTGCCTCTATGAGGTCTGCCTCCCAGGCGACGTCTGCCTCTATGAGGTCTGCCTCCCAGGCGAGGTCTGCCTCTATGAGGTCTGCCTCACAGGCGAGGTCTGCCTCTATGAGGTCTGCCTCTATGAGGTCTGCCTCCCAGGCTAGGTCTGCCTCTATGAGGTCTGCCTCCCAGGCGACGTCTGCCTCTATGAGGTCTGCCTCCCAGGCTAGGTCTGCCTCTATGAGGTCTGCCTCCCAGGCTAGGTCTGCCTCTATGAGGTCTGCCTCCCAGGCGACGTCTGCCTCTATGAGGTCTGCCTCTATGAGGTCTGCCTCCCAGGCGACGTCTGCCTCTATGAGTTCTGCCTCTATGAGGTCTGCCTCCCAGGCGACGTCTGCCTCTATGAGGTCTGCCTCCCAGGCGACGTCTGCCTCTATGAGGTCTGCCTCCCTGGTGACGTCTGCCTCAATGAGGTCTGCCTCCCAGGCGACGTCTGCCTCTATGAGGTCTGCCTCTATGAGGTCTGCCTCCAAGGCGACGTCTGCCTCTATGAGGTCTGCCTCCCAGGCGACGTCTGCCTCTATGAGGTCTGCCTCCCAGGCGACGTCTGCCTCTATGAGGTCTGCCTCCCAGGCGACGTCTGCCTCTATGAGGTCTGCCTCCCAGGCGACGTCTGCCTCTATGAGGTCTGCCTCTATGAGGTCTGCCTCCCAGGCGACGTCTGCCTCTATGAGGTCTGCCTCTATGAGGTCTGCCTCTATGAGGTCTGCCTCCCAGGCGACGTCTGCCTCTATGAGGTCTGCCTCTATGAGGTCTGCCTCTATGAGGTCTGCCTCCCAGGCGACGTCTGCCTCTATGAGATCTGCCTCCCAGGCGACGTCTGCCTCTATGAGGTCTGCCTCCCAGGCGACGTCTGCCTCTATGAGGTCTGCCTCCCAGGCGACGTCTGCCTCTATGAGGTCTGCCTCCCAGGCGACGTCTGCCTCTATGAGGTCTGCCTCCCAGGCGACGTCTGCCTCTATGAGGTCTGCCTCCCAGGCGACGTCTGCCTCTATGAGGTCTGCCTCTATGAGGTCTGCCTCTATGAGGTCTGCCTCCCAGGCGACGTCTGCCTCTATGAGGTCTGCCTCCCAGGCGACGTCTGCCTCTATGAGGTCTGCCTCCCAGGCGACGTCTGCCTCTATGAGGTCTGCCTCCCAGGCGACGTCTGCCTCTATGAGGTCTGCCTCCCAGGCGACGTCTGCCTCTATGAGGTCTGCCTCCCAGGCGACGTCTGCCTCTATGAGGTCTGCCTCTATGAGGTCTGCCTCCCAGGCGACGTCTGCCTCTATGAGGTCTGCCTCCCAGGCGACGTCTGCCTCTATGAGGTCTGCCTCCCAGGCGACGTCTGCCTCTATGAGGTCTGCCTCCCAGGCGACGTCTGCCTCTATGAGGTCTGCCTCCCAGGCGACGTCTGCCTCTATGAGGTCTGCCTCCCAGGCGACGCCTGCGTCTATGAGGTCTGCCTCTATGAGGTCTGCCTCTATGAGGTCTGCCTCCCAGGTGACGTCTGCCTCTATGAGGTCTGCCTCTATGAGGTCTGCCTCCCAGGCGACGTCTGCCTCTATGAGGTCTGCCTCTATGAGGTCTGCCTCCCAGGCGACGTCTGCCTCTATGAGGTCTGCCTCCCAGGCGACGTCTGCCTCTATGAGGTCTGCCTCCCAGGCGACGTCTGCCTCTATGAGGTCTGCCTCCCAGGCGACGTCTGCCTCTATGAGGTCTGCCTCCCAGGCGACGTCTGCCTCTGTGAGGTCTGCCTCCCAGGCGACGTCTGCCTCTACGAGGTCTGCCTCCCAGGCGACGTCTGCCTCTACGAGGTCTGCCTCCCAGGCGACGTCTGCCTCTATGAGGTCTGCCTCCCAGGCGACGTCTGCCTCTATGAGGTCTGCCTCTATGAGGTCTGCCTCTATGAGGTCTGCCTCCCAGGCGACGTCTGCCTCTATGAGGTCTGCCTCTATGAGGTCTGCCTCCCAGGCGACGTCTGCCTCTATGAGGTCTGCCTCTAGAGGTCTGCCTCTATGAGGTCTGCCTCCCAGGCGACGTCTGCCTCTATGAGGTCTGCCTCCCAGGCGACGTCTGCCTCTATGAGGTCTGCCTCCCAGGCGACGTCTGCCTCTATGAGGTCTGCCTCCCAGGCGACGTCTGCCTCTATGAGGTCTGCCTCTATGAGGTCTGCCTCTATGAGGTCTGCCTCCCAGGCGACGTCTTCCTCTATGAGGTCTGCCTCTATGAGGTCTGCCTCTATGAGGTCTGCCTCCCAGGCGACGTCTGCCTCTATGAGGTCTGCCTCTATGAGGTCTGCCTCTATGAGGTCTGCCTCCCAGGCGACGTCTGCCTCTATGAGGTCTGCCTCCCAGGCGACGTCTGCCTCTATGAGGTCTGCCTCCCAGGCGACGTCTGCCTCTATGAGGTCTGCCTCCCAGGCGACGTCTGCCTCTATGAGGTCTGCCTCCCAGGCGACGTCTGCCTCTATGAGGTCTGCCTCCCAGGCGACGTCTGCCTCTATGAGGTCTGCCTCTATGAGGTCTGCCTCCTAGGCGACGTCTGCCTCTATGAGGTCTGCCTCTATGAGGTCTGACTCTATGAGGTCTGCCTCCCAGGCGACGTCTGCCTCTATGAGGTCTGCCTCCCAGGCGACGTCTGCCTCTATGAGGTCTGCCTCCCAGGCGACGTCTGCCTCTATGAGGTCTGCCTCCCAGGCGACGTCTGCTTCTATGAGGTCTGCCTCCCAGGCGACGTCTGCCTCTATGAGGTCTGCCTCCCAGGCGACGTCTGCCTCTATGAGGTCTGCCTCCCAGGCGACGTCTGCCTCTATGAGGTCTGCCTCCCAGGCGACGTCTGCCTCTATGAGGTCTGCCTCCCAGGCGACGTCTGCCTCTATGAGGTCTGCCTCTATGAGGTCTGCCTCCCAGGCGACGTCTGCCTCTATGAGGTCTGCCTCCCAGGCGACGTCTGCCTCTATGAGGTCTGCCTCCCAGGCGACGTCTGCCTCTATGAGGTCTGCCTCTATGAGGTCTGCCTCCCAGGCGACGTCTGCCTCTATGAGGTCTGCCTCTATGAGGTCTGCCTCCCAGGCGACGTCTGCCTCTATGAGGTCTGCCTCTATGAGGTCTGCCTCCCAGGCGACGTCTGCCTCTATGAGGTCTGCCTCTATGAGGTCTGCCTCCCAGGCGACGTCTGCCTCTATGAGGTCTGCCTCTATGAGGTCTGCCTCTACGAGGTCTGCCTCCCAGGCGACGTCTGCCTCTATGAGGTCTGCCTCCCAGGCGACGTCTGCCTCTATGAGGTCTGCCTCTATGAGGTCTGCCTCTATGAAGTCTGCCTCCCAGGCGACGTCTGCCTCTATGAGGTCTGCCTCTATGAGGTCTGCCTCTATGAGGTCTGCCTCCCAGGCGACGTCTGCCTCTATGAGGTCTGCCTCTATGAGGTCTGCCTCCCAGGCGACGTCTGCCTCTATGAGGTCTGCCTCCCAGGCGACGTCTGCCTCTATGAGGTCTGCCTCCCAGGCGACGTCTGCCTCTATGAGGTCTGCCTCCCAGGCGACGTCTGCCTCTATGAGGTCTGCTCTCCAGGCGACGTCTGCCTCTATGAGGTCTGCCTCCCAGGCGACGTCTGCCTCTATGAGGTCTGCCTCCCAGGCGACGTCTGCCTCTATGAGGTCTGCCTCTATGAGGTCTGCCTCCCAGGCGACGTCTGCCTCTATGAGGTCTGCCTCTATGAGGTCTGCCTCTATGAGGTCTGCCTCCCAGGCGACGTCTGCCTCTATGAGGTCTGCCTCCCAGGCGACGTCTGCCTCTATGAGGTCTGCCTCCCAGGCGACGTCTGCCTCTATGAGGTCTGCCTCCCAGGCGACGTCTGCCTCTATGAGGTCTGCCTCTATGAGGTCTGCCTCTATGAGGTCTGCCTCCCAGGCGACGTCTGCCTCTATGAGGTCTGCCTCTATGAGGTCTGCCTCTATGAGGTCTGCCTCCCAGGCGACGTCTGCCTCTATGAGGTCTGCCTCCCAGGCGACGTCTGCCTCTATGAGGTCTGCCTCCATGAGCGTCTGCCTCTATGAGGTCTGCCTCCCAGGCGACGTCTGCCTCTATGAGGTCTGCCTCCCAGGCGACGTCTGCCTCTATGAGGTCTGCCTCCCAGGCGACGTCTGCCTCTATGAGGTCTGCCTCCCAGGCGACGTCTGCCTCTATGAGGTCTGCCTCCCAGGCGACGTCTGCCTCTATGAGGTCTGCCTCCCAGGCGACGTCTGCCTCTATGAGGTCTGCCTCCCAGGCGACGTCTGCCTCTATGAGGTCTGCCTCTATGAGGTCTGCCTCCCAGGCGACGTCTGCCTCTATGAGGTCTGCCTCCAGGCGACGTCTGCCTCTATGAGGTCTGCCTCCCAGGCGACGTCTGCCTAGGTCTGCTCTATGAGGTCTGCCTCCCAGGCGACGTCTGCCTCTATGAGGTCTGCCTCCCAGGCGACGTCTGCCTCTATGAGGTCTGCCTCCCAGGCGACGTCTGCCTCTATGAGGTCTGCCTCCCAGGCGACGTCTGCCTCTATGAGGTCTGCCTCCCAGGCGACGTCTGCCTCTATGAGGTCTGCCTCCCAGGCGACGTCTGCCTCTATGAGGTCTGCCTCCCAGGCGACGTCTGCCTCTATGAGGTCTGCCTCCCAGGCGACGTCTGCCTCTATGAGGTCTGCCTCCCAGGCGACGTCTGCCTCTATGAGGTCTGCCTCCCAGGCGACGTCTGCCTCTATGAGGTCTGCTCTATGAGGTCTGCCTCCCAGGCGACGTCTGCCTCTATGAGGTCTGCCTCCCAGGCGACGTCTGCCTCTATGAGGTCTGCCTCCCAGGCGACGTCTGCCTCTATGAGGTCTGCCTCCCAGGCGACGTCTGCCTCTATGAGGTCTGCCTCCCAGGCGACGTCTGCCTCTATGAGG